>CAJQZN010042010.1:3428-34509 GCA_907164685.1 Colias eurytheme | reverse complement strand
ACAGGTACAGTACAGGTACAGTACAGGTACAGTACAGGTACAGTACAGGTACAGTACAGGTACAGTTAGTCAAAAATATAGTTAAGTTACAGAAGGAACATTAAGTTACTGAAAACGATTTCGTCCCATTGGTTAATAAATAAATAATGACTTAATAAACTTAAATATAAGTATACAACTTATTCATGATAGATTGTCGTATACTTAAATAAATTGTCATTATTGTTATTATAAATAATGTAAGATGTTACATTTCTATGATTTTGAAGGAACGACTATATGCCTATATATTCTTGCCGGCTCTTCTCTGTTGAGGCGGCTTTCCGAACCAGTGGTAAATTCATATTTTGTCCTTATACTGACGAAACGTTTTAAACGTTTCTGGACGAGGTATGGTTGATGATGAATACAATTTTGAATATACATATAACTACTTAATGGAAAAAAAAAGAAAAAAATGAAAAGGAGAGATGTTGCATATAGATAGAATTATCTTACTAGGCTAGGTGACACATTCTACTCTATCGCTGGTATGGAGCGGACGTGTCCCTGAGCTGTGTTTACTAACTGATACCTATGATATATAAAAAAGCTAGATACGTTACCCGCTCTCTATTTTGGCAAGAAAAAAACTCAGCTAAGTGCCCGAGTTTCACTTAGTCACGCACCATTCAACGTCGTGGCTGGACGTTCTTTTTATATTTTAATCGGCAGTTGTTATTACGAAGTACAGGAGTGAGACATGTATTATGTCTCGTGCGTGAGAGTGAAAGAGAGAACAACTGTATTGGTGATAATGCGTTAGTAAGTAGGTATGTATTAATTACGCTGTTTTTTAGTGCAATGATGTTGGCGTATGCCGCGTCTACTAGTATAATAGGTCATTGACTGATACTGGTGCTTAGGTATAGACTAGAATAGAAGCATACATATAACATACCCGAATAGAACATAATATTTCATTTATTAAAATTATTAATTGAAAAAATTAAAAATTTCTAAAATAAAGGAGGGATGTAGTGTATGTGAGTGAAAGAGAGGGAAGTATTATGTCATCTCTTGCGCACGTGCAACGGTGACACCGCTCACACAGCTCAGTTGGCTGCAGGCGGTCGGAATGAGAGGTCGTGTGCGTCTAAGAGCCGATAATAGGGAAGGACATACACTACAGTTACTATTGAACTTTCTTGTCAAGAATTTTCATCACGACAACTTTAATAATATAAAAATTACGAAGGTTTAAAAAGGGCCGTAAATGTTAGAAAAATTAATTCATCACCTTAAGGGCTTGGTCTAGTAGTGCAAACAAATGCATCCTGTCATCCTATATGTAAATAATACAAATGTACTAAGGGAAAGTTGCTCCACTTCATTTTTAAAAATTAAATCATTCGTATGCATAATTTAATATTCGTAATAAGTACCAAAAATGACAATTTGAAACAATTTTCGTGAAAATTACACCGGGTGATTTTTTTTTATCAGTACACAAAATTTGCGAATACTTTCTATTGATATCTTCAACTTCATGTTTATATAACTGATCAACTTTTACAAAGAAATTTGGACGAAATATAAAAAAAAATAAGCTTTCCATACAAAATGCATAACTCTATACATTTTTTTCGACCTAAGTTTCTTAGTGAAAGTTGTTCAGTTTAACTAATAAAACGGATAAACAAATTTTGTATATAATAAAAAAATGTAATGTTTGTGTTAAAAAATTATAAAATAGAAAAATACGCAAATGAAAACAAAAGATATTTATTTCTGACTAGCTTCCGCCCGCGACTCCGTCCGCGCGGATGTCGGTCTTCGCGTCTTCTACAGATTTATTATATTATGTATAATATATAGATTTATATTGATAAACCTGATAAATCTTTTGCTAGCATTCTGATGCTTTATCGGTTGCACTGGATTTATCTCTTTTTTTTTTCAATCGCTTGAATGATATAGGATGTGTCCTTGATGGGCATCGAATGCTGAAGTCTCGAATCAATCAATTCTGACAGTAGGCAATTTATGTAAAATCTTGATAATGGTCCATCATTTTATTTTGCCTAAACGTTACATACTTTTTTATATATATTCTATTTTTAACGAATGATTCACTCCAGTCCAAACAGCAAATAAGCAGACTTCTGCTTCTGCAACGTTTAGTTGTCCCTGAATTTGGAAAAAATAGTCATGATTCTTATCTATGAAAAAAGTGTTATTTTTTGCATTGTATTTCAAATATTAAATTTTTTATTTTTAACTGCATCTACCGCATTCATGTCTTTTGCCGGAATTAGACATTTAACTTCTACTAGTTCCATTTTCCCTTTTTGATACGGGAGTGTATAAAGTAAATTTTTTAGATATTTCTCGTTATACTTTTAAAAAGTTATTATTGTCATTTTGCTCATTAGGTAAAGTAATTTCGATATCAGTTTTAAGTTTTTTGATACCTGCAATAATAACGTCATAATCGCCTGCACATACTTATCGATTACGCCCTGTATACAATCCACCATCCACATTCATAATGTTTTCCTGTCCTCCTCTCCTTTACGCTGTTCACCGATACATTTTAAATGAGTAAATCTGCTATCACTGAAGGATGTTTCATTGTGATCAGCAAATTTTCACTACTGTTGTCGATTATTTGTTTTTCATTTTTAATCAGCAATTGGGAATCATCAGTTTTGTTTTTTGCAGATTGGTGATGTACCCTAACAATACGTCGAAAAGGGAAAGCATCAACGAATTATCGTTTTCGTCCTCTTTTTTTATTCTTCGCGTCTCTGTTACTTGTGTTTGTTTAGTTCTCAACACCCACTGAATTTTCTATGTTATTGTGATCTTCCATTACATCTGAGTTTTGATGATGTGATGATAATCCATTCGTTTTAATATTGGTACTTAGAGTTGGTGGACTAAACTAGAAATGGCGGACTAAATTTGTCAGCGCGTCTGTAAGATCAGAATATAAAACCAACATCCTGTATTTAAGTTACAAAATTAATAATCAAACAACATGCCGCTACGTTGAAAATGACTAGAAGAAAAAATTAAAACACCTCGGCATATAATTTTGGAGTAAACAAATCATTTTCCTTGGGGATTTCCCCGGATGAACTTGGGAAGTTCAAGTTCTCAATACAAGTTTATATTATATTTCGTATTTCTCAAACGAAAAATAAACATTTTTGGAACTTCAAAAAAAATGTTGTGTGGTTTTATGAAACCACGGTAAAAGTGAAACTGTTCGAATGGTTCCGAACACTGCTTTGTGTAGCGCATGTCGCGTGTCGGTCGGCTGCTGAGTAGGTATACCTACCTACTCGGCAGCCGCGATACACGCGACATGCGTTACACAGACCAAAAAGTTTGAGACGATGTAATAAAAGTTTCACTTTAAAAATTATATTATAAGAAAATTTATGAGCTTACTTTAGTTTTAAAGAAATATACATCCCTTTACTGACACTCCGTAAAATAAAGAAATTGTTGCCAATCACCTTTGCAATCTATTTGGTTTCATTAACTTTATGTTCGTAGATAATTTTTTTTCTAGTAGTTACACGCGTATTTTTTTCGTTTATTTTCCATATCGAAATCAAATGTTTAAAAATACGAATATTTGCACAAAACTAAGATAAAAATAATCAATTAACAAAAATATTAAATTTAATGAAGTAGAGCAACTTTCACTTCGGTATGAAGGAAAATCGAGCGTAGAGCACACGTCAGAACGCTCCGGCCCAAGGAGCGCGACTAAAGAAATTCGCTAGAATTTTTCCTTATTATATTAAATATTTTTTTAATATTTAAAGAATTATCAAAATTCAAAAAAAATTTTTTTTAAAGGATTAATACTCATTGGTCTTCAACCAACTCGAATAAATTAATGGAAAAAATAACTTTTAGCAGTATTTATCAATAGATTTTGTAAGGCAAAAAATGGGAAATTTAATGAATTTATAACGTTCTAATTAAGAAAATCATAAGTTTTTCGGCAATTGTATTCAGCAGTTTTTAATAAGGACTATATAAGGATAATAATGCGCTGATCAGATTGTGTAAATTGTAATCGGTTGCAACGTAGTGAGTGCACAAACTTAGCTCGAAATGATTTTGGGGGAAAGAGACTTATCTTGAAGGCCTGATTAAGGTAACATAAAGTAACTTTATAAATGTGAAAAAATTCACGCGCATTGCGTATATAACACTTATTGATAAACAAGAAAAAAAAATTCAGTTTATCATTTCATTAGCCGGGAAAAAATTGTCAAATAACTTGTTGAAAACGCAATTTTGCTAGACTGCAGCCTTAATGCTGTACTTAAAAATACATTTTGTTGCACTAGTTGATATCGTATCGCGGCATTGTCAACTTTGTTATTATTGTTGAAATAATATTTTTTTAAGATAAAACTAAAATTTGAATGGTCAATACTGGATAAAGCCAAAATTAGACTAGGAAGGCACTAGCTTACAATAAGAAAATAATCATCAAAATCGGTTCACCATGTCGAAAGTTCACAACAAACCCACGAAAAAGTGTACAATTTAAAACCTTCTCTTTTTTAAGGTTGATAAAATCTATGTCTACATAAAAATCAATTGCTGTTCGTTAGTCCCACTAAATCTCCAGAACGGCTAGCAATTTATCTGATTTAAGTTTTTAAATGTTTGTCGTAGTCCACGGAAGTTTTAAACGCTGAGAAACATAAATAATAAATAACAGGTGACACGAAGTTCACGGGTCATCTAGTTATTGTAATAATGTAATAAATATTTATAAACGAACGGCCTTGAGTCGTGGCTTGGGTGGTTGAATTATAGACTATTAAGTATTCTGTGATTATAGATAAGTTTAATTTTTTTTTCAGGTCGAACTCTACCAATATTTCAACAAATTCTGTTTATAATTTTTTTCTTAATAGAAAATTGAATATCTCTACAGCTTTTCAGTTGCATATCCATTTCAGATGTAAAGATTAAATCACGGTCTTTTGCTTTATGTCTATGAAATTTTATGAGAGAGAGCTTCTTAGACTGTGAATATCAATTGAATATAATTATATATTATAATATCAAGTGAATATACTCGTATGTTTGTACAAACATACGGAGATATGTACCAGGTACCCATTTGATAATATAATTTTTTTTAATTACGGAAAAACAGAATGATAATTTTTCATACATTTTGGTAATTGTGTGATCCATTATTATGAGTTAAACTTATTATCATCTACAGAATTCATTTCTTTTAATTCAAAATGATATATTAAATTGATTAAGCAACAAAAATCGACTTTATTACTTAATTCGCAGTTTGAAAAACGATTACAAATTGTATGCAAATGCAAAACAACACCGTGCATTAGTGCAATTGCTTGTTTAATTCGTTTCAAATAACAATTACATTAAATAGAGCGTGCAGTGCATAGCCCTGTATTACACTGAAAGGGTTCGTTAACCCTTAATCACCCCACATACATTATATACCTATACTTCTATCATAAAATAACATTACCTATCACGAAGCTTTAATTCTCAATAAAGTAGTAAGCTTTGGTTCTAATAGAGACATAATAGGTATTATTACAATGGCTGGAACCAGCGTTTGGCAACAAAACAAACTATAGAAAAATGTAAAATAGTATATGTAGCTTAACCGCGTCCCGGGCACATGGTAGCCCCCGCGCGCCCCGCGAAACGTCACTTGGCACGCCCATACTCGCTGCCTGAACCAAAACAATGGCTTTTAATTTTTGCAGAAGGTACTCACCAGCCTCCCGACGCATTTGCTAGTTGATATCCGTCGCAGCAAAGGCTTTTTATCCGTTTCATTTTCACTGTCCGTGCTGTCTTCACAGAGTGATGATTTCTTTTCGCCTCTCGCGTTTCCTTCGACCACTGACATCGCGCTTAAAGCGCGTAATCACCACGCACACGGAACACATCAAACACGGCTACATCATACAGAATTAATTAATATTTCACATCGTTAGAATGCAACGCTACCTCTCTGACATTTCGAGCGAGCGCCATGGCCACTGTGACAAGAAACGCTGAAAACAAAACAAGCGAGCCGGTGGTGGCGCCATCTCGTAGTTTTCACGGGAAGTTCGAGCTTAACGTTCTTTCAGGAGCTTTTCAGTACTAGGGGACTTTGAAGCTTTGTAAAGCATTTGTAGATGGCATTATTTTTATTACATACTTCATAATAATTTGCTAAATTATTCTTATAAATGTTTATTGAATTTTACGATAATATTTATGTAGAGATTTTTAGGAAACATGCAATAAATAATTTCATAGTTGGAAAGTGGTTGGAAATTAATATTTTTTGATTCTCCTATCATTGTTTTATCAGGCATAAAAGAAGAATAAATATTGTTCTAGAACTCATTTGAAAAATCGATGTGTAGAGCAGTTTCATATTTCTAGTCATTTATCTGAAATCCAACGTAAGATGCGTACAGTGTGAATCATCTTGAGATTTTTTTATATTTTTTTATATTAGCTTTAAGTTAATGTTAAGATTCAACTTAATAACAATATTTTGATAATTTTTTGAGAAATTTACAAGTAGCCGAATCTCAATATTGGATAAATTATCAAGATGAGGGAGATCATTAACCTTCAAGTCGGTTCGTGCGGAAATCAAATCGGGGGAAAGGTAAGGAATTACGAGCAGTTTAGAATTGTAGAAATTTGCCCTGTTTTATACGAAAACCTTTAATTAAAAATGTTATTTCTTCAGTTCTGGGAGGTGATATCTGACGAGCACGGAATCGACCCAAGTGGCTGCTACCACGGCGACTCGGACTTACAATTGGAGCGAATTAACGTCTACTATAATGAAGCATCGGGTGGTAAATACGTACCAAGAACCGTACTTATTGATCTAAAGCCATCCACTATGGACGCCGTTCGCTCTGGGCCTTTCGGGTGTCTCTACCGACCGGATAACTTCGTATACGGGCAAGGTGGCGGCGCCAATAATTGGGCAAGAGGACATTACACTGAAGGCGTTGAGATTCTAGAATCCGCTTTAGATGTAATCAGGCGAGAAGCTGAAGGATGCGATTGTATGCAAGGCTTTCAATTATCTCATTCACTTGGGGGTGGAACCGGCTCTGGCATGGGTACGTTATTGATCAATAGAATAAGGGAAGAGTACCCTGACAGAATCATCCTGTCTTTCTCCGTCTTCCCGAGTGCACGAGTCTCCGACTGTGTAGTAGAACCTTATAACACTACGCTCGCTGTGAACCAGCTTGTGGAGAATACAGACCACACGTTCAGCTTGGACAACGAAGCACTATATGATATTTGCTTTAGAACATTAAAACTCACCACACCCACGTATGGTGACTTAAATCATTTGATTTGCGCTACAATGTCTGGCATCACTACCTGTTTGCGGTTTCCTGGGCAGTTGAATGCGGACTTGAGGAAGCTGGCTGTGAATATGGTGCCATTCCCGCGACTCCACTTCTACTCACCCGGGTTTGCGCCGTTGACGTCGAGAGGTGGACAGCAGTACAGAGCTCTCACGGTCCCTGAACTCACTTTGCAAATGTTTGACGCGAAGAACATGATGGTTGCGTGCGATCCTCGACACGGCAGATATCTGACAGTAGCTACAATATTCAGAGGTAGAATGTCTATGAAAGAGGTCGACGAACAGATAATGAATATTCAAAACAAGAACAGCACGTACTTCGTGGAATGGATACCGAATAATTGCAAGATAGCAGTTTGTGATATACCGCCAAGAGGATTGAAAATGTCGTCGACCTTTATTGGTAATACGACGGCCATTCAGTCTATATTCAAGAGGGTGGCAGAGCAGTTTGTCGCTATGTTCAGGCGGAAAGCGTTTCTTCACTGGTATACTGGTGAAGGGATGGATGAAATGGAGTTCACAGAAGCGGAGAGCAACATGAACGACTTGATTTCAGAATACCAACAGTATCAAGATGCGACGGCGGATGACGAAGGGGAGTTCGATGAAGAAGCGGAGGGGGAAGGATTGGAATGACTATTTGGTGTTTTGTGTTTGTCCCTATTTTATGAAAATAAAACAGAACATAATAATTTTGTGCATTATTGGTAGTTTAGATTACATATTAGGTTCTAAAAATATTCTAATACTGAAACAAACAGTGCACAAGTTATATCTATTTCAGAAAGTTTGAAATTTGAATTGATTGAAAATACTTTAACACCTATTAGTTTTATTTATTTTGCAACAAACACTTACCTATTTACCTCGTGAGTATAAAAGCTATTACGCACTGTCGACCAGTCGCCGTCGACTCAGTCTCTCGGCGACCAAAACAGAGAAACTAGGGGCAGGAAACCAAGCCGAGCGACAGTATTCTAAGTACATTCGTGCAGAATCCGGTCCCTACAAGAGTCGCTACGACAGTTGCTTGCAGTGTGAACGCTCCCATTTGAAGCCGTGCTTCTATTGGTCGCCGGCGACCGCCAGTCGCCTGTGCGTCGCCACAACGCAGCGAGTCGCCGAGTCGCCGGGACGACTGACGACTAAGTGCGCAAGCCCCTATTTAAACTCTAGTAAGTCACAGTCGCCGGCGACTGAGTCGCCAGCGACTGGTCGACAGTGCGATAGCTCTAAGAGCTAGCGCGCACGAGCAACTTTGTCTCCGCAACTATTTTGTCTCTCCCATCAATTTGTATGGGGAGTTGCGTCGCTACGTGCGCGCACTTTCATACTAGCCCATGGGTGGAGAGACAAAATAGTTGCGGAGACAAAATAGTTGCGGAGACAAAATAGTTGCGGAGACAAAGTTGCTCGTGCGCGCTAGCTCTAATATGTTTTACTACTATGACTAGTGGCCCTGCCTTCCAAGCCAGAGGTTGTGGGTTCGATTCCCACCCAGGGCTAATATTTGTGATAAACATAGGTGTTTGCTCTGTCTGGGTATAAATTCTTTTTAAAATTATATATATACCTACTAGCTTTCCGCCCGCGGCTTCGCCCGCGTTTTCAAAGAAAAACCCGCATAGTTTCCGTACCCCTTGGGATTTCTGGGATAAAACCTATCCTATGTGTTAATCCAAGGTAACCCTCTGTGTGCTAAATATCTTTGTAATCGGTTCAGTAGTTTTTGCGTGAAACAGTAACAAACATACACACACATCTATGATCTATCCTCACAAACTTTCGGATTTTATCAACTTCCCTGTCCCCATACAACTCATTATGACGATGCATCAAGTCCACTGTTTTTTTTTTTTTTAATTTTAGGACAAACAACATTAATTAATACCACAATAATAAGTTATGTTAATTATTTTTATTGAAATTATCTCATTTCGGGTAATTTTTTTTTGATTCACATGTGACTCATGAACGTAGGACGACAAATTTTCTGTACTTCGTTCAATGAGTCATAGGTGAACACACGCACACAGTACGAATTATATATATATTTCCATGACACAGATGCATTTTGAGTGACAATTACGATTTGCTATCCGTCAAATGTCAATCAACTGTCGTAAAATCAATCAGTGCGAGCGGTTTCTTCTTCGGCCGGAGGAGACCGAAGTAAAAAAAAATATCATAAAAAAAATAAGAGAAATAGATAGCTATGTTAGGTTATAATTGTGGTTATAATCCATATTTTATTATATCCATATTTTTTATTTTATTATATGTACGAAAAAGATGCACTGGATGCTTTATAGAATTGAAAAATCAAGGTTTATTGGCTAGAAGAGCTAAGCTGCAAGTACACACTGAGTGTAGAAGGTGTGACAAGGCCACGACAAGGCGAATATTCTGTTTAGAATGTTTTAATGAGAAACATGCTTGATTTTATACTATTTCTTTTTTTATCTACTCCCATGCTTATAAACCCTGATGTTTCATACTATTTCGTAATATTTTCTTTAAATAAAAGCCTTTGATTAAATACTTATTTGAGTTTCATTTGAGTAGGTATTGCGAATTTCTTGTAATAACATAAGAACTATAGAAAAATTGCGAAATTTTCTTTTATTACCATAAACTTTAGGTTTTTTGCTATACGTCCACGTATGAATTAAAAAAATATCAGGCCACGTTCATACCCAAAAATATGCCTAAGGGCTCTTTCAATTTATGCGTTTCGTATCGGACCGCTACAGTGCCGAAGCGGTGCGTTTGTCGTACGGCGCACGGCCGGTCGTTTGTTTTCATACAAAATGCACGGTGCGGCAACAGTGCGGCGTCCGTACCGCGAACGCTCGACAGCAGGACGGCAACGTCGCAAGTCCCATAGGGATGTCGGAAATGCAATAAAGTATCGATATATATCGTATCGATGTTTTTTGAAAATATATCAATATCGATATTGATATTTTTATTACAAAATATCGATATATTGGTATGATTTGTCATTTGACAGAGAATATTCGTGCTCTAAAAATTAATTTTTTGGTCTCATCTAATTCAATCATCTTACATTTCTACGGGTACTCAACTGTGGTACTCAAGTACAGAAATACGCGCGTTTTGAGGTTATAATGTATAAGTCAGTCGTGACTCGTGGTAATTATACGGACGGGCAGTTGAAATTGAAATTGACTAACAGAGTTGCCAACTTAAAAACCAAACTATAAATTTAAAACAGCACTAGCATACAAACGCACGGCAGTCAGATACGCTTTCAATTTAAGCGTTTGGTAACGGACTGCTACCGTACTGCAACGGCACGGCAGCGGGTTATAACTAGCGGCACGGAAAACGTGCGGCAGCGGTCCGATACGAAACGCATAAATTGAAAGAGCCCTAAAAGTGTATAGAGAAATGAGTCACCTGTGACTCATGAACTTGAGTCATATTTGACTCATTGGACAGGGAAGTTGTTAGTAGGATAGGATGTTTATCAGCCATCTGGTTTCCATCACAAGCAAAAGCTTATTATGGGATCAGATCAAGCAGTGTGTGAAAATTGTCCTGAAATATTTATTTATTAGGTTCATACTTCACTGTTTCTTACGTTAATTATTTTCATATTAAGAAAATAACCAATTAAATTAGTAACAAATATTTATTCAAAACATTTTTATTTTATGTTACACTTAAGACGTTACACCAAAAGGACATATACAAAACATTGGACAGGACTGTTTTATTCTTCTACTTCTTCGTCAAACTCCCCTTCGTCGTCTGCTGTAGCATCTTGATATTGCTGGTATTCAGAAACCAAATCATTCATGTTGCTCTCAGCCTCCGTGAACTCCATTTCATCCATACCTTCACCGGTATACCAATGCAGGAAAGCCTTTCGCCTAAACATCGCCGTAAATTGCTCAGAAATTCTCTTAAACAGCTCTTGAATAGCTGTCGTGTTTCCTATAAACGTAGCAGACATCTTGAGACCTCGTGGTGGAATATCACATACAGCAGTTTTGACGTTATTCGGGATCCATTCGACGAAGTAGCTGCTGTTTTTATTCTGAATATTAAGCATCTGTTCGTCCACTTCCTTCATGGACATTCGTCCGCGGAACACGGCAGCGACGGTAAGATAGCGCCCATGTCGCGGGTCACAAGCAGCCATCATGTTTTTGGCATCAAACATTTGTTGCGTTAGTTCAGGTACCGTCAGTGCTCTGTATTGCTGACTTCCGCGCGACGTAAGCGGCGCAAAACCTGGCATAAAGAAGTGTAACCTCGGGAATGGCACCATATTAACCGCTAGCTTTCTCAAATCTGCATTCAATTGACCAGGGAATCTTAAACAGGTCGTTACGCCCGACATCGTAGCCGATACTAAATGGTTCAAATCTCCATATGTAGGGGTTGTAAGCTTCAAGGTACGGAAGCATATATCGTACAAGGCCTCATTGTCTATGCAATATGTTTCGTCGGTATTCTCTACTAATTGATGTACAGAGAGCGTCGCATTGTACGGCTCTACAACAGTATCTGATACTTTGGGGCTAGGTACAACTGAAAAGGTGTTCATTATTCTATCAGGGTACTCTTCCCTGATCTTTGATATCAATAGCGTGCCCATACCCGAGCCTGTGCCGCCACCCAACGAATGTGTTAGCTGGAAACCTTGTAGGCAATCACAGCCTTCTGCCTCTTTCCGAACTACATCAAGGACAGAATCCACTAATTCCGCTCCTTCCGTGTAATGACCTTTGGCCCAGTTATTACCGGCACCAGACTGTCCAAATACGAAGTTATCCGGGCGGAATATTTGTCCAAACGGTCCAGAGCGAACAGAGTCCATGGTACCGGGCTCAAGGTCTACAAGAACGGCACGCGGCACATACTTGCCACCAGAAGCCTCATTGTAGTAGACGTTGATGCGTTCTAACTGCAGATCGGAATCACCTTGGTAAGCACCAGTCGGGTCGATACCATGTTCATCGGAAATCACCTCCCAGAACTGAAAAGAACGAAGTTTAAATAAGATAAAATTATCTACATCGGGGGTACAACATTCTATAGCAAAATAGCAATTATTTATGCATGTTGCTTAACAGGTTTGAGAGTCTTATTTCGTTTTACCGTTGTTAGAAAATAATGTAAAATTTGCATATGTTACCTTGGCTCCAATCTGATTTCCACATTGCCCGGCTTGGATGTGGACGATTTCCCTCATTTTGAGTTACAAGAAATTTTGGGCCTAAATCTAGATAATTAAATTTTCAACCTTAAATTGATATCATATAAAAAAAGCTTTTAAAAAATGTTATTATTACACGTGCATCGCACACAGAATTTTCGAAAAGAATGAATCTGATTTGTGTCTGTCAAAAATAAATAAAAACAAATTCTAATTTTGAACACTACTTTTTAAATGATATAAAGAGTTTTCTAGAGCAAAAAGTTTCTAACACATTCATAAGTTTATTTAGGACGAAGGAAGGTAAATTATGCTGAAAAATTTGGTAAACTGTAACAATACTTATAATGCTTTTCCAAATTTACGATAGTAGGTACTATCGTTATTTTTTTTACTATTAAATTGTTAATGACAATTATTAATTTATAAATTAATTAAAAGTTTGATATGTAAACCATGAAAACAACTTAACCATAATAAAAGAACTTAACTATATAAAAGCTTGGTTTTGAGGAAAATGAAAGAACATATTCTGTAAATAGCTTTATTTCAATAAAAAATTTACGAATAAAAACAAAAGTATAATAAATAAACATAAATAATAAATAATCTATTCGTCACTATCATCATTTGGTGCAGTCTCTTCTTCTTCAAATTCCTGATCATCAATGGTCGCATCTTGATACTGTTGATACTCTGATATCAAATCACTGAGGTTATTATCAGCCTCAGTGAAGTCGCTCTCATCCATACCTTCTCCAGTATACCAATGAAGGAACGCCTTCCGTCTAAACATCGACGCGAACTGCTCAGCAACTCTTTTAAACAACTCTTGAATAGCCGTCGTGTTACCTATAAAAGTAGCTGACATTTTAAGCCCTCGTGGTGGAATATCACACACAGCCGTCTTCACGTTATTCGGTATCCATTCGACGAAATAATCCTTGTTTTTATTTTGTATATTACACATTTGCTCGTCGACTTCCTTCATAGACATTCTTCCTCTGAAAACTGCGGCTACTGTGAGGTAGCGGCCGTGTCGTGGGTCACACGCTGCCATCATGTTTTTGGCATCAAACATTTGTTGAGTTAGCTCTGGAACGGTTAAGGCACGATACTTCTGAATACCACGCGACGTGAGAGGAGCAAAGCCAGGCATGAAGAAGTGTAATCGCGGGAATGGTACCATATTCACTGCTAACTTCCGCAGATCAGCGTTTAATTGCCCAGGAAATCGTAAACACGTGGTCACACCAGACATGGTAGCTGAAACTAAATGATTCAAATCCCCATACGTGGGAGTATGTAATCGTAGTGTTCTGAAACATATATCGTATAACGCTTCATTGTCTATACAAAATGACTGATCGGAATTTTCTATCAATTGATTTAAAGACAGAGTAGCGTTGTAAGGTTCCACAACAGTATCTGATACTTTGGGACTCGGAACAACGGAGAACGTAACAATAATTCTATCGGGATATTCTTCTTTTAAATTGGACAGCAATAAAGTCCCCAATCCGGACCCGGTACCGCCTCCTATAGAGTGAACTACTTGAAAACCTTGTAGACAATCGCAACCTTCAGCTTCTTTTCTTACAACATCAAGAATAGATTCAAGCAAATCTGCGCCTTCTGTGAAGTGTCCTTTGGCCCAATTATTGCCTGCTCCTGTCATGCCGTAAACTATGTTATCAGGTCGGAATATTTGTCCATAAGGGCCAGCTCGTAAGGAGTCCATAGTACCAGGTTCGAGGTCGACTAATACGGCTCTTGGAACGTATTTACTGCCAGAACCTTCATTGTAATAGACGTTTATTCTTTCTAGTTGAAGATCTGAATCTCCGGAGTAACAGCCATTGGGATCAATACCATGTTCGTCTGATATTACCTCCCAGAACTGAAACGACAAAAATACCATTATTAAACTGACTATATAAAGCGCTTGTAAGTGAAGATACAACATTATTAAAGTGAAGTCCCGTGTCCCCGTAGTGGGGTAAGGGGCAGATGCATTATGCATACATCTGTTTCACTGATCGATTTTCTTTAGGGACAAGTAGGTGATCAGCCTTCTGTAACCTACCAGACCGAGACATATTTTTTTTTTCTTCGTCTCCACCGGGAATCGAACCCAGGACCCCTCGGTTCTACGCTCACGCGTCAACCACTGTACCAAGGAGGCGGTCAGATACATTATTAGCAACTTATTAAATCAAATTCTAATTATTACAATGCAGATTTGAGAGAATTATTTAATGATATTTGGATCAACTGTCCTAGTTTTAAATAGAAATAAAATTAACGTATAAACAGACCTTTGAACCAATTTGGTTTCCACATCTACCAACTTGAATATGTACTATTTCCCGCATTTTACAATTCACGAGAATTTACGTAAAATAAACAAAAATACTAGAGAATGGAATATAAAAAAATAATTGAGGAAAATTAATTATCGTTACATTAAACTACACCTAGTTTACCCTAAAATTATACTATATAAAATAATTGGGTTTTTGCTTCATGGTTTACAACCAGTAGGCCATGGTATTCTTTTATTAAAAAACATTCAATCGTTTATAATTTTCAACAGATTGGTGAACAATGAAGAAAATACTTTTTATAGCTGACTAGCCGTCCGCCCCGGCTTCGCCCGTGGTACATATTTCGCAATAAAAGGTGGCCTATGTTCTTTCTAAGGGTCTAAAGATTGTCTGTGCCAAATTTCATCAAAATCGGTCCAGTAGTTTATGCGTAAAAACCATACATACATGCATACATAATTACATAATTACAAACCTTTCCTCTTTATAATATTAGTATAGATAAATCCATTAAAGGTATTTTTGAGATTTTCTTACTACATAAATTCATGTTCTATGAATAAAATAAACATAAAAAAGGGTTGAAAATAAAACAAAAATTGTATTTTTTTACAATTTATTAAAAATACCCAATAAAATTACAATCGACTTGCAAAAGTGTAAAACGAATTATTACAAATAATATACTAATTATTATAATTAAGTGCAATTTACCTAATTACAAATCTCACAATATATTTGAAATACAATATTTATTACAAAACATATTGTTGTTTTCTTGTTTCGACAGACATCAACTCTATACCAACTTTTTTGCTTTAAAAAATATTTTCCCCATTTTTGTAACATTTTATGAATGCTTCGACCAATAGCATGATGTTATATAATATAGTCTTACTCGATAATGGGACTATACAATACAAAAACAGTTTTCAATTCGAACCAGTAGTTCCTGATAAGCTCGTTTAAACGTTTGTTTGAACATAAAACTCTAAATAAACATATTTAAACAATATAACATCTTCAGAATAAGAAATTTGAATTCGTATGTTATAAAACTAAATATTATATTCAGTTTGACATAAAATATTATAGACTAGCGGTCCGCCCCGGCTTCGCCCGTGGTACATGTTTACGTTTTCTCTACATAAGAACCATCCTCGTACTTCAAGGAATATAATAAAAAAAGAATTATCGAAATCGGTCCACCCGTTCACGTGTGATGCCGTGACAACGCGAAACGGGTTTCATTTTGATATATATAGATATGAAAGAAAAACTATTGCTTATAAAATTATCTTATTGCACTTTTGATAACCTATGTGTCAATTTTCATTATAAAACACAACCAAACTTTTTCTACTAGCCCTAAACTTAGTTTTATTTATGACTAGAATTACTGTATTGCAGTCAGTTAATATATTATATTTTATATGACGTATTAAATTAACTTATATCTAACGCTTATTATCTGTGGAAGTTTGAAATGTTATTTTTTTAAATAAATTATTATACGAAGTAGCAGATATACTAATGTTTTAAAATGTAGTTCTTTCGTTGGAAAAATAATGAATTAATATCAAAGACATTATTTTAATAGTAGGGTCAACCGGGGCAAATGCAACTAAAAAATAACAAGTTTCAAGTTTGATCGGTTGCAGTTATCTCCTTTTATATTTGGTCATTTATTTGACCCATTTAGTGATTTTTGTATTTATTCAAGATTATTTTCAACCAATCAAGCAATACAGTAGTCTTATAAATAACTGGTAGTGAGAATATTTCCTAAAATTGGTAGAAAAAGTTACATTAACCCCTAGTCGGGGGTAAATGCAACTAACTGCCATAGCTCTTCTTCTATTTCATATAAAACAACGAATATAGAATATATTTATGAGATTTCATGTTATTCATAGGATTTTGAACTGGAATACCGTGTAGCAAGGACGAGTTTTCAGGAAAAATCTTATTTTTCTGATTGTGGGGCAAATGCAACTATTTGTTAGAGAATTAGTGTGGGGAATGCAAAAAACTTATTCATCGATATATTTTTATTATTCTATATATATATGCAATAACGTTATCTATACAATAACGTTGCGATCGTAGATGGCGCCGCATTATTTAGAGGAAAAACTCATGTACCTACTTTGATTTACCACTTTAAATCGCAACAAAAAAAAAATAACAGTGTACTACCTACTAAGTCAATTTTAGTTTTTGGTCAGAACAAATAATATTCTTTGTGTTAAATATTGTTAAAAACGTAAACCAAACAAAATACGTTTATTAGTTAATCAACCGTTTACTAAAAATTACTTGAACAATCACAGAACTATCCTACCTATCGTTTTTAGTTACTTATATTCTTTAACCACGCTTTATCTAATTTGAATTTTACTTATGAACCCGTCTCTGGGTATAATATCGAAGAAATAATCGATGGTTCTTCTTTAATTAATCATAAAGAAAGTATATTTTGACTACCAAGAAGGATACATAATAAAAATATCGACACTGTCACATCACTAGTGTTTTTAGTTTCATACAAAAATATAAGGGGCTATTGTAACTAACCTCACAGTTGCAATAACCCCACAGTGAAATTTTCATGAGGCAATTGTAACTGCATCAATAACACAAAATAGAGTCAACTAACGCACTAAAAATATAAATGAAATAAGCTTAACGGCTTGTGATAATCGTGTCCAATCAAAAACACCTGCAAAAAATCACTCCTAAACAATTTTTTTGTCTGCAAAACTCGACACCTGTTTTTACGCACACCAACTTCAAAATAGCGGTTTGACACAATGGCCTATCAATCAAATAGTTTTCATCGTAGGGGCACCATCTATTACTTGTAAGATTTATTAGTCGTTGAGTTATTGAATCATAGGTGGCGATTTATTACAACAACTCTAATAAATTAGTTATGATAACTAGTTGCCATAGCCCCATAGTTGCATTTGCCCCGGTTGACCCTATAACCATATATGTACTTATAATTACTGAAAAATCATTTATTGTTGCATTCCTTCAATTTTGTACTTCCAAAAGCAGTTCAATCAAAACTTACAACAATAATATAAAAATTAAATATTAATATTCTTCAATAGATACAAATTCTCGTATACCACATACTTATAAGATAGACCGGGCACATAAAAAGCTCTGAAGACCTTATTAGATTTAGACGCGTCCAATATATGAACTGAGGAAGAAATCTCCCAATTTTTCGTGTCTGTATGATAAAACGGTTGTAACTCTGTGGCTTGTCCAATGTCTGAATCGACGAGGTAGTTACATTTAGACGGTTCGAAGTAGGTCGAATTATTTCCTTTATTTAGATCGTTGAAATATGGATGGATGAGGCGGGTGGCTGAAAAAACAGGAAAAAGCGGGTAAATATATTTTTTTTAGTATGGTATAAAAAGGGACATAAAGAATAATAAACTCATGCCCTGGAATCACAGACACAATAGAAAATCTATTGTGTCGTGGACCGATCGGGCCGTTCGGGGCTCAATGGGTTAACAAGATTTCCGCCTGCGGCATCGCCCGCGTTTTCAAAGAACAATCCGCAAATAATTTTTTTCGCATAGTTCCCGTTCTTGTGGGATTTCCGGGATAAAAAGCCTGTCTTATTCTGGGTCTTCAGCTACCTACATATCAAATTTCATTGTAATCGGTTCAGTAGTATTTGCGTGAATGACTAACAAAAATCTTCATACATTCTCACAAACTTTCGCATTTATAATATTAGTAGGATTGTGTAATACAGTGAGCCAAATTTGGTAGTATTTGTATAATAGTGATCTCTACCATTACCGAACTACACGATTTTATTCTAAGAACAATACACCAACATTTGCAAAACTCACCATTACTAGCATCACTGTATGGAGCTGGCAATTGTCCACCAAACTCGCTGGCCACGAACCGTATATGATAGTTTGGTGGTAGATGGAAGCTCGATGGTGATCTGTACCACTCTTTGCCGAAGCACACGTACGTAGTGGTGTCTGTTGGTGGTAAGTGGCGCAGGATGGCCATGGGCCCGTGGTAGTTGTGGTAGAGGGCCGCTATACGCGATATACCTGGAATTGAATGATAAATTAGTATTGCATTATTTGTTAAATGTTGGAACCAAATAATGCAATATTAATCTAGAATAACCAGTAATTGAGAACCGTATTGAAAAATTCTCTTGATTCAACAATTATTAGTTATTACAAATTACATATTATCAAAACTGAATAGAATCCACTATTGTGGCCGATGGGCGCGAGTTAGTGCCGCCGTTAATATGAGTGATGATGGAATAAGCTTATTAATGAATTAGTACACGGATTGAATATTCATTATTGAAATATGTTGCATTTCAACATGAAAACAAATCCCAGGGGGAGAAACGAATAAAACTTTTAAGTTTTTTTTGTAATTTTTCCCGAAAAATATTAAGCTATTGCAAAGCTTCTGTCGCGGGCCTTGAGCGCGGGGACCGAATCGAGAAATTCCGTAACGAAAAGCCTCACGCTCCCCACTCCGACGGACACGGAGGTGTGGTTTGAAGGCATGCTATGCAATAGCTTTACCGCGGCAGTCCCCGAGTGCCACACGTCTTTTTTTTGTTATATTGTGCGGCAGATCGTGATGTTTAAATGACAATAAATGTATTTCTTTTTCTTTCTCTCTAACGAATACTCACTAGCAGCCCCCACCACCATCACCACGGCCACCACAAGCGGCGTGGTGTGCGCGAGGTAGTGCCGCGACCGGTACACACGCAGCAGCTCCGAGCCCACCGCGAACGTCATCTTTTGGATACAGTCCAGTGATATGGCACCTGATAGGACTATCATACTGTAGACTGGGTACAGGAACCTGAAATAAAGGTATTGTTAGTTAAAATAACGAATACCAAATATTATGTATACTCATATTATATTATGAGCCGGCACACACGCACGCGCACATGCATGCACACACGCGCAAATGAAACATATGCAAATATAACCTATTGCCAATGTCTATACACGCACTCCCACAGACACACACACCTCTCCTGAGCTAGTACATACACGCACACACACATCTCCTCCTGAGCCAGTACTCGCATCTCTCTTTCTACGACACACCCCCACACACGCACCTCTCCTCCTTGTGCGGCTGCGCCATGAACACGGCGAGCCACAGCGCGAGCGGCATCAGGCTGAGCCAGTACGGCGTGCAGAATGGGGCCCGAGCTGTGGAGCGAACTATTACATGGCATGAGGCCAGTAATAGTGGACAGCATAGCGCCAGCACCTGTGTTGAATATGACGAGTCAATTATACAATGTGTAGCCGTTGGCATAAGCGTAATACGAAACAATGTATGAATTTAAAATAAAAAGTGAAGTCCCATGTCCTCAAGTGGGGTAAGGGGCATTATACATCTGTTTCACTGATCGATTTTCTTTAGGGACAAGTAGGTGATCAGCCTTCTGTATCCTACCAGACCACGACATTTTTTTTTCTTCGTCTCCACCTGGAATCGAACCCAGGACCCCTCGGTGTTACGCTCACGCGTCAACCTCTGTACCGAGGAGGCGGTGAAATGAATGAGTCCATGAATTTAAAATAATACACAATAAATACTAGTTTTGGATAGATCACTTGTTTCATTTGGTCCCGCCTTATAACAACCCTGCCATGATATATACCTCATGAATTTATCAACTGATTTTACCATGTTAATATTAAATTAAAAAAATTTACTTGTACAGCAAACAACTTAATTAGTCTGGCCTGCAGGAATACTAAAAAAGTCTCATGACAATATAATCAACAGAAATCAGTTCCGTAAAATTAACATTTCAAGGTTTCATCTTTAGACATTTTATACCTTTTGAATTTTGTAAATATAATATAGGAAATTTAAAAATTTGTCATTAGTTGAAATAAATCTAATTTAACAACAACAACCGTTTATTAATAATTTTTCATAAATTCATACAATAATTTTATTAGTCAAGTTCCACTTACCCAAACTGCATTAAAATTCAGGAATCCGTTCACAAAATAATACGTCCACGGTTCCACCCCATACAAATCAGGGCCATGCTCAGTAAATATATTATACGCCACTATATTCCATGGTGCGATCACCAACCGACCATAATGCCATGAATCCACTGCTATAGTTGGTAGCAGAATCACAAGTAACGCAATGATGGACCACTTGAAGAACTCTTTGAATTGTTTCTTTAGAATGAGCATGTCAATTGCGATTGGAAGACCGAGGAGTGCGGTGAACGGCCAACCTGCAATGGTATATTTTATATGTGAGAATATAACTTATTATTTTTTACAAATTAAAAACATGAGGCACAAAAATTTTTAAATGACTGTAGTTCTGCATAAAAAACTAAGTCAAAATCATACAAAGTTACCATGTTGGATCACTAAACTATTGACTAGATTTCTAATCTTTCATCTAATCATATTTTTTTTTCACAAATTTGATAAAAAAAACATCTTAATTGAATTTGTGCACCATGATTGTAAAATAACAGTTAATTTCCGAATCAGGAAAACATCACTATTCTAAAATTTCATTTTTATTATGAACTTGTTTAAGCTTAATATCTTCGACTCACTTAACAAACTCGTAACCGCAGTGAACATAACAGCAGCCGCATATCGTCTCCTCCACCAACTAGCCAATGCAGCGCTCACGAGAGCTGAACTCCAAGCGGAGGGTAACATGGCTGCGGAGGACGCAAAGTTACCCGCTGCGGGGAGTGTGAGGCAGAGCCATACTCTGCCCACGTGGACGCCGAATTCGTGGCAAACGGCTCTGGAGAATATACAATTATGGTTGTGTGAATTAAAAAAAAAGAAATGAAAAAAATTATGAGGTACATTTATTTTTTTCTTGTGTTTCAATTTACACAAATATTATTTAGAAAAAAAAAACGTCAGTACAATTATTATATGTTGAATAGGTAGGGAGGGTAGCATTGCTGCGGAGGACGCAAAGTTACCCGCCGCGGGGAGTGTGAGGCAGAGCCATACTCTGCCCACGTGTACGCCGAATTCGTGGCAAACGGCTCTAGAGAATATTAAATTATGTTAATTTTGTGTGTTGATGTGTATTTAAAATAAGAAATGAAAAAAATTATATGCGGTACATTTAATACATTTATTATTTTCTTGTGTTTCAATTTACACAAATATTATTTAGAAAATAAAAACGTTGGTACAATAATATGTATAATGAATAGGTAGCGTTAGTCTTTAATTACTAAACATTTATTATTGTACAGTGGGCAATGAAATATTTTTAGTCTAAGTATTTTTTGTTACTTAATACCTCTAAATAATTTAATTTTTACGAAATGCCAAAAACATCTAATATAGACTTTAACTTCCCAAAATACCACACCAAAAAATTATAAATGTACTTACTTATAAAACATAAGCTCAGCACACGCCGTTAATGCAGATAGCATGACTCTAATTGTATAGAACACAGTGACAGGTGCCATGAAGATAGCCAGCACCTTCGCGGGCACTGCAAATAGCCATAGCGGCATGTAAGATCGGATGGCATACACTGGACTGTACTCCCATGTTTGTAGGCCGCTGCCGTATACTGAAATTGATTAGAAGATGAATTGTTATTTAGAATATGAGTTCTGGGTGTAATTTATACAGTGACATTCTGGTTAAACACAAGCTTATCACTTTCAGTTACATATTATAGCTTTTATTATTTAGATTTGAGTAACTCAAAACAGAAATTAATTTATTATCTTTGTATGTTCGAGTGCAGATTTCATTCATTCTAATTTGAAAATAAGTAACAATTATCAAATCAAATTAATTATTTGATAAAAGCAGAATTTTCAAAGAGAGAATTTTATGTTTAGTTCATAGAAATCTAAATAACAAGACACTAGAAGTCGTAAGCGCGCGCGACCTTGTCGCCACTCAGGTGACTTTCACAACACCAGTGTGTTCGTCACTGTTCAGTTGCTCTGGAGACGTATGTGTATAAACATGGTGTGTTTCAGCATATCCCATTGCGGAAATTCTTCCACAAGTTGTAATTATACTAATAAAGGAATAATATTTCATCGGTAAACATTTCTTTTTAGAAATAATGCCGTTTTTCCTTAAAATTATAGAATATTTACATGTATTACGAGTGTCACCATAGTAATCGAAATAACAATGAATGACACAGTCTAGCATTCTTATTATCACGTTTAACACAAATTTCAACCTTATTTCTATGAGTTTATGTTCAAAGATCTCTACCTATTGAAAATTGACAACTTCTGTTGTAGACAAGCCGATTTTTTTCGTATTGGAACAAAAAGAAACAAAACGTCTCATATACTTAGGGATGTTATTCTAAAATAAACCGTAAATTTGTGCGTTAGGATACATATTAAAGAGCTTAATTTAATATTTAAGTTAGTTTTCACTAAAATCAAGCTGTCCAATAAAAGGCATACTTTACTTGTGTGTACTGGTTTAGCTATCGGTTTAAATGTGTTGATTTTGGCGACAGCGGTTTTCATATGAATTATGACATTATAGCACTTCTATGTGTCTTGTTATTTAGATTTCTATGGTTTAGCTCCTTTTGTAGATAATTTACTAAATAAAATTCTAAACTATGTTGTAGGAAGAAGGAAAGGTACACAATACAAAACAAATGTAGACTCTGTTATTCATAGTCTTACCTAAATAATACAATGGCTCCCAATAATTATATGTTTCATCGCAATCTGCTATATGTCCCCAATAAGCAGATATGAGTCTAGCTGTTAGCAGCAGGGCTAGCGCGACAGCACCACCAGGATATGATATGCTACGTAAATCGGTTGGCGCACTTGATACTAGGTACTCTCTATAAGGGAAATGGTAAAACATTGGAGTTTATTCATATTAGTAAGTTAGTTAGTGATATTTTGGTTTGGTGAACGAAAAATAACTGTTAAAAGGGGTTGGTTAAGTGAGATAATATTATTAAAAGGTTTAAATAGACGTTTATACATTTATATGTATGAAAGTAAATAATGTTGTTTCGTACTGTGATATAATCAATAAGTTTTATGGTTCACTAGGAGTGTGTAAAGCTACATCTAAATTTGTTATTTATTTTACTTTAAGGATAAACAATAATAACAAAGGAATATAATTCGTGAGGTTACCCTTCGCTTGATTTTCTCGTTCGTTTGCCTTTACTCATACTAGCTGATCTTTTCGCGCCATTTTTATTATGTATACTTCTTTGTCTTGCTGTTAACGGCATTTCTATTGCTAAATTAATACTAAAAACTATAAATTATAGGTTCATTCCAATTGGATTTATTGAAAATTTTTGCTGCCGATGCCGACAGTCGATAGCGAACGCCAACCTGTTTGACAAATGACATTGACAATTCTATATCAATGTTGCCATTTATTTAGCATAGATATTCTTTAACTACATAAAGCACAGGCTATAAAAATATATTTTAGTAAACTAACCAAAAAAGTAAAATAAGAGTTAGTTAAATTGATAATTTAACTTACAAATGGAGTGATATTCTATCAAATAAGTACACAATAAAAAACAGTGTCCATTAGCTTCGACAACTGTGTACAAAATAATATTTAAATTAAAACTATATCTATCAAACCGAAACATATTTAATGAATTAGCAGTTACCCCCGATCGAGACGTATGTGACCAAGGAGAAGAAAACACACCTCTTACATGCAATATCACCGAACAAAACAATCATTAAGAAGAAGGTTGATCGAATAGTACTAATATACCTACCTTTCTTACATTTTGTGACACAACTACATTTAAAATAACATGATAATAACGATTAAAATAAGGGGATTATAAATACTTTTATTCTCGTGGGATACAAGACGGAGTATTTAAAAGGTACCGACAACTAGTCGTGAAAGAGGGCATCCACAAAAGTATGAATTAGACTTCTATAAGCACTTTTGATTCATCAAATATATAATTTAATAATCACCACTGCACTGGTATCATCAAAAAAAAAAAAAAAACAATAGATGTAACAATAAGTGCATTTATTATAAAATAAATAAAAATACACTAAAACGGAATAACATTTACAGTGTAAATGCTACATGATCTCCATTAGAGATAAAATAATAATATTCTTTCTTAAATCTATAAATTCATTTTTTCCTTCTCGTTCGAACAACAGTCCATCCTGGGTCAACATCTTCTTCCATAGGTTCAGGTTCTGCGTTTTGTTGTTGAGATCCAGTTCCATTATTTATTGCATTCTCTGGTTCATCCTCACCACTACTGCTGGTTGTATCATCGTCAGGGTTGCCATGACACTAAAAAAAAATTTGAAGATCATACAGAATATTCATTCATCATATCAGTATCATTACTTATGTTATAAGGAACATTAGAAATCAATATAGTGGTTTTGAAAAAATATGTGCAATCACTACAAACATAGTCACTTCTCACTGCCTGTCTGAATCTTTAATGGTACAGATCTTCAAAACAATGCAACATATTTTGATGCAGTTTTCTTCAATAGATAGAGTGGTTCTTAAAAAAAGGTTATGATTTTAATTTTACTAGCTTACCGCCCGCGGCTTCGATTGTTTTGTCGAAAACCTAATAAATTACATATATACTAAAACCTTCCTGTTGAATCACTCTATCTATTAAAAAAAACCGCATCAAAATCCGTTGCATAGTTTTAAAGATTAAAGCATACAAAGGGACAGAGGGACAGAGAAAGCGACTTTGTTTTATACTATGTAGTGAAGTTTTAGACACAGCAAGTGAAGTTATAAACAAAGTAAAACGCTAACCTGTGGTGGTACAGATTCATGAATAGGTGTGCTCAACCATTTTTGACATTTTGGCAAGGCTTCAATTCTGTTTCTTAGTTCTTCATGGTGACCATCCTTCAATAAAGTGAGAAAAGTTAGCAGTAATGTTGCAACCTCTGAAAAAAAAATGTTGTTTTAAAGTAACTAAAAAGATTCAATAACAAAAGCATTTCCAACATTAATGAAGTAGATAATTAATCCATATTTAGTCTTCACTGAAATGATGCATGTACAATGTTAGAACTAAAATATTAAACAGATAAAATATCTTTCTTGGCTAAACCTACGCAATTTATTGTTTCTATAAAAAAAAAAAAAACTAAATTGAGGTCACAAAACATTTTTTGCTTGGCAATTATTAAACATTGAATACAAAATGTATACAGTACGGACACACCTCTTGGAGAGTTATCATGGCAAACAGTTTCAAATTCTTCATCCATCAAATCCTCTAGTACTTCAGTTAATTCATCTGCGTCCACAATATTTTCCACACAAAATCTCGCTACATATACTGACATGAGTTGTGCTGTCTGGAAATTAATTAAATATATAATATTTTTGATATGTCTGTCTGTTGATTTGGACACCTTCATACAGAAACGGAACCTTATTGATTTTCTAAACTAAATAATAGATATCTAGATCATTGAAATTACCTGGGCATGTAAAAGTATGAAAATGAACATTCAAATCAATAAATTATGCTAAAGCATTGTAAAATTATAATTCGTACTGTTTATGATTGTAATAATTTAATTTGATCGCCGTACAACCTATGCTAAAATAATTCCGTTTTTGTTATTATTTTCTCTTTGACGCGGCTTAAAGGGGTAACCGTATATACAGTGTTAATGAACATCTCTTAAGAAGGACTTTATTCAATAAGTATTATAAGATTTGCGAGTCCATAAAACAATTATATTTATTTACCTTTTCCCCACCAGGCGCACCCATTCCATGTTCTACGGCTAACTGTAATGCCGTCCAATTGTTGAGAACGAGATCCACGATCGGCTTAAAGTCGTCATACAACATTTTGGCTTGTGTTGGAAATACTTAATAATCAAGAAATAATCCTCCTTTGCTAGGTTAATTCGATCAAAACATTATTCACATTTCACACCTAAACATAACCTCTCTCCCCCAAAATATCGTCGATCGATAAAATGTCAAAATCCTAATTGAAAAGTCAAAACATCAATTATTATGTCAAACGTCAATCTAGGTCTCGGTTGTTATTTTTTTTATGTAGTTCTTGTTGCAAGTGAGCAATAACCTATATTACTTGCTCTGTGGCAAGAACAATTAAAATATTTTTATTTGTGTTTTTTACATTATCTTGACGTTAAACATAATAAAATAAAAATAAATATATATATATACATATATATGTAATATGTGTTTCCTCAACAGTATATAATATATTGTAGTATTGGGTGGTATTGCTGGTATAAATTTAATTAAATAATATTTAAATGAATTTTGCATGAGACTAGGTTAAATTTTATTATAAACTAGCGGTCCACCCCGGCTTCGCCCGTGGTACATATGTTTTCTCTACATAAAAACCATTCTGGTACTTCAAGAAATATAATAAAAAAAGAATTATCGAAATCGGTCCACCCGTTCTCGAGTTATGCGCTTACCAACACATTTTGCGATTCATTTTTATATTATAGACTAGCGGTCCGCCCCGGCTTCGCCCGTGGTACATATTTACGTTTTCTCTACATAAAAACCATCCTCGTACTTCAAGGAATATAATAAAAAAAGAATTATCGAAATCGGTTCAGCCGTTTTCGAGTTATGCGCTTACCAACACATTTTGCGATTCATTTTTATATATAAGATATGATATCACAGAATAGTAAAAACTGTTCACATGGATAATATTGTGGATAATAATATATATCTTGTATGCACTAACATTACCTTAAACTTAGAGTATATATACTATCTATAGAGTGCGAACAACGAAGTGGGAACTGTGAACAGTAGGCACAGGTGGGAACAACACGACGCGACGTTCCCGCCGCGAACGCTCGTAGTCGTGGTTGAGTGCTATCGAAGTGCGTTTCTCTAGGGATTTTTTTCATATTTACGAATAAACATGGTGAAATCTGCAGTTCGATCGTGCAAGAACGATACTATAAAAAAGACAAAATTGAAATCCAGTATCACATTTCATCGGTAAATCGATTGATATTTTTACTTGCAGATGCACCTGCAAGTAACATGTTTACATGTCCTGCAATTTATTGCTGCAATAAATGTCATACGAGCAGTGAGAAGCTCGCGTATCATGCTATCGCAACTTATCGCGGAGGTGTTTATCTTGCGAGTGTCGGGAGTCGGGACAGGAATTACTGTCACAATTTTTCTATTCTATTTTGTGAAATAAATCGTATTATACTATAATTTATAATGTGTACTATTTATATGTAAAATGATTGAACTAATGTGAATAATATATTGTTTAAATAATAACTTATGTAAATTAGTTAAATTATAAAATTAAATAAGCATACATAATATAAATATATTGTATGCCAATTTGTTGGTGAATTGTGCGGACATGAAATGTATTGTAAAAACTTTGGAACCACAATTCAAGTAGTAAATTTTCATTTCATTTCATTTTCATTTCATTTTATTTCATTTTCAAAAAATAATCACTTTATTCCATCTTAAGATCTCATTTATATAATCCTATTGACTTTATAGTTTCTTCATTCTTCACAAGAGCATACACGACTCATTATTTTCAAATAATCAAAAATCAAAAGCCCTGCGGGCAATACTTGCAGCTTGCTGCGAGATATACGGAACTAGACCGATAAGCAGCGAGATCTGTCGCGAGTAGACGCAGCCATGTTTACACAAGCTTTCGCAACTTCTCGCAAGAAGCGCTTGACAAACTGTCGCGACAGAACTTGCTACATAGTTTACACTTGCAAGCTGCTGTCAGACAGACTGTCAGACAGTTCTTTTGGTTGGATCGGATAGGAAGTTGGTTTGGTCGGTATTGCTGGCGCATCCGACCACGTCAAACCAATATTAATAATAATTATGTCGGACCGACCGCTCTCTTCACTTTCCGATTTGGTCGTGGTCGGATGGTTGGCACCAACCGAATCGGAGCGTCTGTATATGCTAGTACAGAAGTTTACTTGCAGATGGATACGCGGCCTAAGACCTTAAACATCACAGAACAGCACAGACAGTGACAGACATCAAAATATAATATTTATAATCTGTGATTATCATAGACAACTCACAACTGCTCATTTATTATGACAGCAGTAGGCTAGCCGCTAGCATTCTGTCAGAAAATAGAAATTTTGTAATTTGTAAATAATTCGCGCGCTCCGAGTTTTTATATCGTAAGTAATATTTTAGGTACTTACATCAGCCATGCATTTAAATATTTAACTAGATATAAAATATAAACGCTTAGCAATATGTCGGAAGATATAAACGTTACCTTTATAATCCCGAAAAATTTGGCGAGTGAAGATGATTGTTCCGAAGAAATGAAGTTGGCGTTTACAGTGAGTTAAATTGAATATTATTATGTTCTGATTGTGAATACTGATATATATAACAGTTGTTTAGAATGCTTAATGGTTAAGCTTAATCAATGACCTGTTCAAGTATAACGTTTAAGTGTAACTTTATCTGCTCAGCATAATGTAGATAAACGATAGATATTATGTTGACGTTATTTTGTTGCAATCATATTTGCTCAATATTGAATCTTAAGTGTAGGATACAAACGATTGATCAATTGAATACAAATACACTTTAAAATGTCAATAAATACTAAGAAAAGAGTCTAATATTCCTGTATATCTATACTTTTAGGCCTGTGAACAACATTCTGGAGGAGGAATACAAGCTCAATGGGTACAAGAGACACAGTGGAAGAAATTTGATGGACTTACTAAAAGAAATGTATTTGTACTGTCTGATTTTTCCGGTGAACTCTTTGAGAGATTGAAGTTGACAAAATGCTTGTAAGTAATATTTTCTTATTATATTTAAATACGTATTGTTGATAAAACATGCATTTATAGAAAGGAATTAGGGAATGAAGGTTTTATTAGGTTTCATTTTAGAAAATTATGATTTTTAAATATTTTTGTGCAAAATATAAAATATACTGTATTAAAATTTACAATGACTTCTATTGTTGTAATCATGTTAAAGCTTGTCCATTTACATTTTTAAATATACTTATACTTTACATATTATATAGTATTTTGTTTTCTTATTTTTTACACAAGTCATAACTTTAAAATTATAGTACAATAATTTGTTTTAGATTGGTTGGTCCTCGATGTTTATCGTGCTGTCTCACAGAGGGGACTCCAATACCCTCTGGTCCAGAACCTGTGTATACTATAGCCATGAGAGGCATTGTGGTCACTGCTAGTGGCTTGTCTAAGCAACAGAAGGTTAGTTTTTGTTGAGATATTACATATGATTTTTGTGCAAAATTATGTATTAAAAAAAAGATGGGTTGCACTCCGGGAGTGCCAGCAGAAGTGAAAACTTGATTATTAACGTTCAGCATGTTTGATATTTTGGAATGGTATCCGTCTTACGCTTTTTCGATCAGGTCACGTGTCCTGACGCGAGTTTAAGATTTTATACCCATTACAGAAAAAGTGCTCAACACTATGTTAGTGAACTTAGCAGATCATTTTTAGCAGATCAAAAAAAAATGTGAGTTCTTATCGCATGCAGTTGTTCTACAGTTCCTGATACTTTTTTGAAATAGTTCTGGCGTTTTTACCTTTAAAAACGACATTTGAAAAAATGATCTGCCAACTTCCCGTAGCAGATAATTTTTAGCAGATCAAAAAAAAATGTGAGTTCTTATCGCGTGCAGTTGAGTTCTACAGTTCCTGATACTTTTTAGAAATAGTTCTGGCATTTTTACCTTAACAAACGACATTTGAAAAAACCCGACCTGGACCCGGCTTAACGTGATGCTAAGACGTAATGCTACGACGTGATGCTACGACGTGATGCTACGACGTGATGCTACGGCGTGATGCTACGCTGTGATGCTACGGCGTGATGCTACGGCATGTGTTACGGCGTGATGCTACGGCGTGATGCTACGGTGTGATGCTACGGTGTGATGCTACGGTGTGATGCTACGGTGTGATGCTACGGCATGATGCTACGGCGTGATGCTACGGCATGATGCTACGGCATGATGCTACGGCGTGATGCTACGGCATGATGCTACGGC
>CAJQZN010042009.1:60096-88735 GCA_907164685.1 Colias eurytheme | reverse complement strand
AGTACCTACGTCATAACCTTTAAAACAAAGTACAAGTAGAGCCAAACCTAAAATTTTCACTACCGCAATACAAATTCACACCCGCCCATAATTTAGTAAATTACATACTTTTAAACCAAATTACGTTATTAAATCGATGTATCGGTTTCGTGATCGAATAGAAACACTTAAACTGAGCGCATGTGACCTTAACCTGACAGCTTTTGGACGCTTATTCAGTACTAATCATCGTGAATAAATACTGGTGTAATCATAAATTATATATATTTTAATCAACGTAATTATATCTTCCCTGATTATTTCATGTTCAACTTTAAATCAAAAGGTCGTAAGGTTACATTTTGTTTTTGGACCTCGATAGATTTGATCAATGATTGTCCGCTTCATATTTTTTATTGTAACTCGACTCAAAATCAAACTACTGATAATTACTGCACTTGACTCGCATGACAAAGTATAACTTTCAAAAAAAAATGATGAAGCTAATAAAAAGTGTTTATTGTGCCGCGCTTTTTAATAGAGCTTTTTTGTTCGCATTCAAAAGTTCAGTAAAGCTCATTGTTCTAGGGGTTGAAACTATATGACGTACCTAAGTAACTTTTAGAATTTTACGTAAAATGAGTTACAAATACAATACGTCTACTGAAAACCAAAAATAAAATCGTACCGAAGAACTGCACTTGACTCGCATGACAGTCGAAAAATGCATCGCGTTCTATCTCACTCGTTTGCAATTTCCAAATACACTTTTCCCGACATTATTGGCCTTGATATTTAGATCATTAGACGACATCATGAGACCAGGATCCCTTTAATTGTAATACCATTATCAATGTGGACCATCGTCCTTGTGCGAATTTACGATGGGAAGGTAATTTTGTTACAAAATTGAAATCACGTCGTATGATTATGCAAATATCATGATTGGTCATGATGAATGTTTGTTTGAATCGACGATTTAATGTGAGTCATGTTTGTGAATAATTTATAATCGGGATGTTTTGGCGCTGAAGTAAAGTGCTTAATAAAATTTTAGAACTGATCATACTTTATATTTATGGTATTGTTAGAATATGAAGGATTATTATTGAAATATCTCATCTGTTCAAATTTTAATATGTAAAAATAGAGGGAAATTAATGCAACTCAAGTTTATTCCGATATAAGATGGGGCGAGTCGAAAGGGTCAAAAACGTTCACGTTCAAGTTAAGGTACATAAGGATCGATGTTTGTAAAAAAACTTGTATATTATTAAACATTGGCAGACATCAGCTAATTATGTAACCATGTACCTATGTTCGTAACGGACGAATGTTTGTTACTTTTTCTCACAAAAACAGGTGGTCGGATCTATATAAAATTATTGTACTAATAAGTGTAAATACTAAATACAGTCTAAATTAGTACATAAGTTATTTATAGAGATTCAAAGTCTCGTTACATAAAGCTTGAGTCAATGTTATGGATTCACGAATTCTGTTGATACCTAGAATGTTATGCAATATACCTACCTAACTATTAAATTAGAACAGCGCAAAAAATTTCAAGAACATCTACTACAACGAAAATATTCTCGATTCAATACAGTTAATTAATAATGACATCATTTTAAATAAATACGGCTAATTAGAATCAATAATAGATATTTTGTAAAGAATTCAGTAGTCACTTTTTGTTAATGATGATCGAAATAGGATAACACGGATGTTTTCATTTAATTCTATTAATAACTATAGGTACGTAGTTTCACGATCGTAGTATTTTTTGTATTTTTGTTTAAATAAAATGATTAAAAGAAAAATATTGAAACTTAGGTCATGTGAACGTGGTTTACCTACGCGTTTTTCTCAGCCTCTGCCTCGCGAAGCTGCTCGCTTGTGTTTCTAAAATCAAATTTGAAACATAAATATTTTGCAAAAACATACTTACAATACCTACTGCAATTCCAATAAAATGACCACATTATCGATGCACGCTCTAACAATAGAAAGCCGTAGGCGATAAAAGCTTTATCGATCTTCTTTTGTGAAGACAGGTTAGGTCATGTCAGCTAATAGCAATCCTAGATATTGATCTAGTCAAGCTTAATTTGAATACATAATGTGTTGAAAGTAATTCATTTTATTGACGAATAATCGTATCGATCAAGCCTTGTATAACCTTTTCATCGAAGAAATATAAAGATAACATTTATTATCTTTATGTAGATTTATTAGACGAATCAATATAACAATATTATTATATTTTATTTAAATTACTTAAATTAAATGGGTAGGTAAGTAGGTACAAATTTACAATGATGTAGGTACTTAAGTACATTAATCCACAAGGAAACTTCTTATAGTTACTTATTGTAGTTAAGTAGGTACACTAACATTCAAATATTTAAATATGAAAATATTGGATAACTATTATTAATGCACTACACAAATTTTAAACAAATTACAAAAATTATTGTTCTAAACAAACAAATTTTAAACATCCTAAGTAACTAGTTAACTACTAAATCGAAAACGATTCTAAAACAGAAGAATTTTTTTATCTTACTTTTAACTTTATGGTTTTGGCGGGTATTTTGCCTCAGATAATAAATTATGTCTTATTCTAATGGTGGGTCAACCCAACACAAACATAATATTGACGCGAAAGTTTTTATTAATTTATAACATTTTGTATTTCGCATCAAATTAAAACTCGTTGCAATTATTAGATAAATTTGTTTATGTTCTGAAAGCACTTTTGGAGCAAAAATGTGAGTAAAAATGAAATAAGGTCTGCTAGTTAATATTCTTTTTACCTATTTGAATTTATTAAATTATGTCAGTCTTTACATGTTGGATAAATAACAGACTTTTATAAATGCTCAACATACCTAATTAATTATTCTATGTTTGTGTCGTGTGGACCCGGATAAGGTAGTAGTAGGTAGGATAAAGTAGGTATTCAAATAAATGCTAGGAAACTAGGTATCAATAACATTATAATAATATACGTTACATTATTTAAATATATTTTTTAATAGCTAATGTGCTGATAACGCTGATAATAAGTAAGTTTCTTCAAAATAACATAAAATGACAACTGTCAACTACAGAACGACTACTTATTTCTGAACGTAACTTCAATCAGTTGTTACTAGCGCCATGACAACGTGAATTTTGTTTTGAGGTTGAGGTTGACAACCGAAAAAAATCGATCAAGCAGGTAAAGAAACCCTTTTTTGTTGCAATAGAAATGGAAAAAGCTTTCGAAATACAAAGGCAGGCCAGGGATAATGTGAAATCTTTACAGTCATATCTAACGGACCTCCAAAACTGGGAAACTGAGATGAAACGTAAAGAGGCCGCACTAAACGGCGAGTTTGAGCAGGTTCATTGTAAATTATGCTCGTATTTTAGTCTTGTTTCGCACTCCCTACGTATATTGTATAAAATAGGAATTGAGAACTAGTTATTGAGCCTAGTACACAGTTTTATACTAGTAAAAATGTATCTGGTATTCTCTTTATGTAGGTGGATGTTTAACGGTGGTTTGTGTTTCTTTATCCTAGTACTTTTCTATTTATCGACATTAGTAGGCAATAATAGGATAAATGTTAATAAAGTTTAACATTTTTGGACTAGGATCTCCCTCCTGTGAGGAGTAAAGTCCGAAAAGAAAGGCCGGTTGTGTCGAAAAAGAAACAAGAAAAGAGGATTCCCGCTGCTGACTACAAGGCTTGGGAAAAATTTGATGTGGTATGAATATTAATATTTCATTGTATGTATTGTATTGTAATTTCATTGTGCTTCACTTTGTTATGCATGTGAATAATAATCAAGAGTTTCTTCTAATAAAGTAGGTAGCTTATTATTTTTTAATATGGAATTATTGAAAATTATAAAAAAAAACTTCCACATAGGTCTAAAGCAATTTGCATTCATTATGGAGGGATTTTTATAAAAAACTAAAACTAATAATTGTTCTCATAGAAAGCAAGTCAGCTCAAGTTTCTTTACCACATTTATATGACAATTGAACTGATCCTTAATGTCTAACAACCAAATATAATCAAGAGACTTATACATCAGATATCCATATTTACAGAAATAAAGAGAAGTTTCATTTTAATTCCAGGAAAAAGCATGTGAAGAAGTAGACATGGCAGATGTGGGGCCAGCGTCCCTCGATAGCAAGCACAGTGAGAAAGACAAGCAGGAGAAACTAAGAGAGGAAGCGCAGTATGAAAAAGAGAGGGTAAGAAATAATCTTTTAAGATATACTACTTATTGCATATTTTTAAAGATATAAGCATATTAAGGGACATAGGGAAAGAGAAAGCGATTTTGTTTTATACTATTACTGTTGGTTCTGTTCTGGGTTTAATATCTAGAAATAAGCAAACAAAAACTTGCAGTGGTTTCCTAATTGAGCACTTGACATTAAGAATGGTTCTACCTATACTTAATTACTACTTAAGTATTTTATTGTATCTGATATAAACTTTCCCAAACATTTATCTAGTCACTAAATTATTCTCAATTCAGGAACCGCCTTTAGGGCTCATATAATCCTAGATGATTATCACTATATCAATATGCTATTTTCATGTATCTGTTTATGTAACTATGCGTTTTTTAATCAATGTGGTTACCTAGGTAACAGGATTATTGAGAAAATAAGATAATTATACCCGGCGCGGCGAATGATGATCCCTATGACAGTTCGTCTTAGTGATTGCTCGTATGATGGGTCGTGTCGATACTTTACTATTTTATAGGCAAAGGCGTGGTTTGCATTCAGCCACGTCGGTAATTACATGTTTTTACAAATATTATAAAATGAATTTTTAACTAAAATTTTTAACGTCTATTATGTGGTTGTTGTATTAATTTAAGTTTTTTAGCATAGATTAAGTAGGTAAGTAAAAAGAAAGATTTCCAAAACATAAAAATGCGCCTTATCATGTTCACGTAATTTTTAACCCATTTAACACAGTGTATATTATTTTATCATGAAAATGGAAGCCCCCATTTAATTTGTCTAAAAAACATGTCATCATAGGTAAGTAAATTAACATAAACGGTAATTAATAAATTATGCTGTGATCTTCTGTTCCATTCAATATTGAATGAACTAAAGCTTAAGCATGGAAAAAAGTGAACTCGTTTCCATTATCGAAATTTGTTTATCGATACTTTCCACACTAGTCGATAAATGCCAACGATGTAAGTTTTGTAGGACGTAAACGTAAAGTCAGATTGATATAATTTCTCGTAAATGTTAAGAATTGTTATAATTCCAACGGAATATCATTGTTATGGCATAAAGCTACGTAAAAATTAATAAATGCCATTTTTAGAAGCCTCCAATACGTTTCTAATTTAATGGTGACGCCGTTACAAGTTTGTCTCTAGAGAATAACTGTCAGTGTCATAGGGATCATCATTCGCCGCGCCGGGTATAATTTGTCTGTATGTAAAAATAGAAACAGCTATTATTGTATATTATTGTATTACAATTGTATAAGTTAAATATGATGGATTCAAAGTTCAAAACTTTATATATTCCTTTACATAAAGGTATTATACTATTGTTATAACTATTGTTATAATTTTTTTATAAATATTCTGTGAATTTAAATTATATTTCTTGAGTAATTAAATCCTAAATTATCTTTATAGAATTCCATAAAGTCTATAAAAATAATTCAGGTTTTAATAAGATACTAAATATCAATATTACAGAACAATGTCTGCTGGGCCATTGTGTTTTCTCTTCATAAGAACCTTCTTTGTGCCTTAACAAAAACATTTAAAAATTTACTGAGCTGGTCAAGCCAATCCTGCATTTTACTCGTAGCAAAACATTTGACAATACATTGTTATTATATATAAACTAGCTGCAGTTTTACCCGCAGTGCTCTGCTCCTTAGCGAGATGATATATAGCCTATAGCCTTCCTCGATGTATGGGCTATGTTAGATACATTGAAAGAATTTTTTAAACAAACTCTTCAGCTTTATAATATTAGTATAGATTACTTAAAGGTTTCTGGATGTTATCTAGCATTTTGTAATTCAAATATGTACAATTATTCATGTTTCAGGGTAATACATTTGTGAAACAAGAGAAATGGTCGGAAGCCATAGTTTGTTACTCGAGAGCCATTGAGCTTGTCAAAGATGACGCTATTTATTATGCAAATAGAGGCTTGTGTTATCTCAAAAAAGACAGGTGAGTTATAGTGTGTAGGTAATGTTCTTTTTAATATAAAGTTACTCCTAAGAGTTAAAATAAAATAATATAATTTATTTACATTGATGAATTTGAAAAACATCTTTATAAATAAACTAGCTGTGCCCCGCGGTTTTACCTGTTCCTGTTGGTTTTAGCATGATGATATATAGCCCAAAGCCTTCCTTGATAAATGGACTCTCTAACACCGATTTTTAAATTGGACCAGCAATTCCTGAGATAAACGCATTCAAACAAACAAACTCTTCAGCTTTATAATTTACATTACCAATTACATACCATATTACAATACAATCATACCCTGTAGTGTCTTTAGATAACAATTATTTTATAAGCATCTTGCTTTCTTAATTCAAGCAATAATATAAGATTGAAGTTTTGTTTTGTCAATATTAAATGTTGTCTTTATCACTAGTAAGTTAAATCTTTTTTACTGTGAAATTGATCAAAATCCTAAGTGGACTATGCAGGTGCATTACATTTTAAAACAGACAACTGAACAAATATATAATTATAATTATGCGAATTGTATTGTACTAACTTTTTCTATAGTAATGACAAATCTTAAATCATCTCAAATGATTTGACTTATGAGGACATAATATGCAAAGCGATGTGCCAGCTATTGTAGTTATTAGAACTCTAATTTCATTTTAAATTAAACACAAATTTATCTTTTTCAGCCTTCACCAAGCTGAAAAAGACTGTACCGAGGCACTTAGACTAGACCCCACGTATGTGAAAGCGTTGCAAAGACGGGCCACTGCAAGGGAACGGCTTGGCTCGTTGAGGGCCGCTTCTAGTGATCTCAATGAGGTTTGTTATATTCACAGATCACAGAAACTAACGGGAGATATGGTTAGGGGGCGGGGCCGGTGTCGCAGCAATATGTCCAAAAAAAGAACAAGCTGTAATGGTGCTGTATACGTACGTCACTTACAATCTAGTGTGCGAACGAATAGTCGCTCTCATATTTTTGTGTGATGACACGCACACAACGCGAAGTATTGTTTTGATTTTGTTTACTGCAGTTGTGTGCGTAAATTTTTTATGAGACATGGTTTCGTACTCAGCGCAAGCGCTTGGCATCTCTCTAGATCTCTATGGTTATATTGTTTGAAGTGTGTTTAGTGTGTGAAGTGGCATTATTGAGAACTAGCTGTGCTTCGCAGTTTCACTCGAGTGGCTCCGTTCCTATTGGTCTTAGCGTAATGATATATTGCCTATAGCCTTCCTCGATAAGTGGACTATCTAACACCGAAAGAATTTTTCAAATCGGATCAGTATGTATTATTCCAGCACATAAGCTACATCATTACATACTTTCGCGTGTATATAAGTAGGATAGGATATTATAAAAGGGATAACTTGACTTTCTTCGTACTAATTTAGAACCGATTTAGAAAATTCTATCACCAGAAGAAATCTACAATTCTCAGTTGCAGGCGTTTTATCACAATCAAAATGAAATTAATATCATGAAAATTAAGTTTCTCATTTATTTATATATCTAGATGAATGTTTGTATTCCTATTATATAAATTTATAATGTTTGTATATTTTTCTTTTCAGGTTTTAAAGCTAGAACCTCACAATGCCGCAGCAAGACGCCAGCTTGAAGCTATCAAAGCTAGAATGGGAACCAAAGGAGTGAGTAACATGCTTTAAATGAATACATATTTCTGTTTTTATTATAATGTTTAGGGCCGATTTTTCAATGCTTGGATATAACGTATCCGTCCAATAAAGTATGTATTACACGATAATATTAAAATGTCAAATAAACTGTCAAATATTTTTTTAATTAGAATAAGTTTTTAAAATGGTAGTTTTATACATTATTCGACGAATAAGTTTTATCCAAGCATTGAAAAATCGGCCCTTATTTTGATAAAGCAACACCAGTCTTCAATATAAAATGTGGTGTTTAAAAAATTCGTTTAAAATGTAAAAGTTCAATGCAATTATTTCATGAAATAGCATTTTATAAATTAAACCAACCCTATTATTATGGTGAACCAAGAATGAATAAACTTTATACTATTTATTAATGTGTCTAAACTAAAATAAATTCAACAATTGTGCATGATTCCAGGCAAAATCTAAATCATCACCATCAACCACGCCAACCATAGAATCGCAACCGATAACGAAAACGGCTCAACCGAAAGTGGTGGAACTAGAAACGATTGAACCAACCCCACTCGAGAAATGGAGGGATGGTGTCGGAGAGAATATTACTGTTATCAAACCTGTTAAGAAACCACCGCATTTGAGGTCTAAGGTATAACTGGTATTATAAATTGTGATATTTATGATTCTATCATAATAGGAATAGTAGATAAATATAGTGGCCTATTTTTAAAAGGTAATTATATACAAAAAAGCATAATTTTTGAACTAACATTTTCAGAAAAATCTAGTCTCAAACTAAATTTATTGTTAATGTTAACATAATGGTTAAATTTTATAAGTAAAACATGCAGATAGAAAATGTTGCCATCACTTCTTTGTACGATTTTAGCTAATCCCACATTAATTTAGCTTTATATTATGTATTATTAATATTAATTTTCTCAGGCATTTAGTAATTTTAAATGAAAAATAAACAAACAGCTTACAGATTCTAGATATCTACAGATTTAAAACGACCTCTTATTATTTAATTTCAGAGAGCGCTAAAACATATTCCCGTACAAGAAATACCATTGGGCTGTAGTAAACCAAAAACAGTAACTAAAATTGACCTAGACAGCCTAGCTCAAGGCGATACTAACAATAATTCAGATACTAAACTAGATATATTGCCAAAAGAAGATGGGGATATCATTCATAATGTATCGGTGGATAAAATGATTGTTCCGGTAAATAGTGTGCAGTTTATGAATGAATGGAAGTACTTGAAGGGTTCGCCTGAAGCGAGGGGGGATTATTTGAGTGTAAGTTTTTTTTTTTTTTATTATTATTGACATCTGCGATCAGTCAACAGACTATGAGCAGATATAAACTATGAGCAGATATAAAGTGTAAGTAATGTTGTTTATTTTTTGTGAATAAGTATGAAAATAAGCACTATGGTGAAGATAGTTTAGAGGTTTCGTTTTTAATGTAGATAAGTATGAAAATAAGCGGTTGGATGGTAAAGTTAATTTATAGGTTTAGTTTGAAAATGATATTGCATTAAGGTGCTTTTTCAGCAATAATGTGTGAGGATGTTAAAAACTAATCATATCACTGATGCGTTTAGTGTTTAAAGCGATACTATTGGTTGTTTACAAACCCATTCCTCGCTATACATCCTCGCTCATTATAGCACCCTTATGGTTATACAAACTTACCCTATTAAATAAAATAAATTTGAAGATTTGTTTGATTCAACAATCAAATCAGGTACTGCCGATTGTAACTGAAAAATAATTTGTGTTTGTACTTGTATGGTCTATTTACTAGTTATAAGATATACCAATGATAGCGCGACAAGAAGGAAAAATGTTGTAAAAGCAGCCGTACACGAGCTGACTGCTCGAGCTGTCGCTACAAACAGCCCAGTTGAAGCAGTCGCGACTGCACGAGCAGTCCGTGTACGGCAGTGAATGAATGTCTATAGTTCACCGCGCGGACGCGGCTTCAAGCCGTCGGTCTCAACTGCTTGAAGCGGTCCGTGTACGGCCGCCCTAAAATGTGGAAAATTACTTCACCAGTTTTTTTATCATATAAATTAATCTACTTGCATATAAAAAAAACACACACAAATAAAATTGCAATATTAAATATCCACAGATAATAGATCCATCAGCGATACCATCAATATTCGCGAACGCTCTAGAAAGTGACGTACTATCTCAAGTGCTTCACACACTACACGACTATAAGGGCAAGTTCACACACGTCGGCCGCTACTTGCACGCGTTGGCGCGTGTGAAGAGGTTCTCTGCGCTGGCTATGTTCCTGTCCGATGGCGATAAGGAAGGTTCGTTGTTTGTTTGTTCGTTTGTTTGTTTGTTGATATAATATAGTGGGTGTGTCACACTATAAGGGCGAGTTCACACACGCCGGCTGCTATAACTTGCGCTTGCTGTATTCCTGTCGGATAAATGTAAGGTTGACAAGAAATCTAAAATATAGAATTTCTAAATTAGCATAGGTTATGTTCTTAGTTCTAACCATAGAAAGTATATAGAGTAGGAAAAATTATTCATTGTTTGGTTCTGTTTCCCAAATTACATTTTCTTTTTAGAGGATTCAAACATCCTCCAGTCGAAATATAATTGAATTCATATTATATTAAAGAAGAATCAATGTAAAATGTCATTATTTTTATAATAAATTGTGAACTTTTTTACAAAAAGCAATTTAAATTTATGAACATACTTGCACAAAAACATAATATTTTTTTCCTTTCAGTGGTGAACAAACTGCTGGTGCACTGTAAGACGAAAGAGGGTCTCGCCGATGAAGAAATCGAAGAACTGAAGAAAAAATATGAGCTTTAAATGGAAAATAGTATTTGTATGGAATATCACTATTAATAAAAATTTTTTTTTAAGAATTTTCCAGAAATATATCGTTAAATAAGAAACTTGTTCATTTTAAAATTTCAACCGACTTCAATAAAGAAGGAAGTTCCAGTTCGACTGTATGTTTTTTTTCGTTTGTTACCTTTCGTCTGGATGGACTGATTTTAATGATTCTCGGTTTGATTGAAAGCTGGTGTCTGTTGTGTGATTCTAATTTAATTTTGTTCAGATCTCATAATTTCATTTCGTGCGTTCTGAAGTTATACGTCAGGAAGGAAAACCCGACTTATTTTTATATAGTAGAAGAAGATTATAGATCAACCTTTGTAAAATGGCTACCCTTTATATTTTTGGCTTATTATTTTATTAATAGTGATATTCATATAAAGTTTAGATAAATTGAATTTAAATGCAATTTTTGTATCTAGGTTACATTAGGATATTGGATTCTTTATCGAAATATGACTAAATGTTTCACTTAGAATGTGTTTTATTTTATTATAATATTGTTACAGTAAATAAAAAAAAAGTTATTATGTATTTTTTGACCGCCTCCTCGGTACAGTGGTTGACGCGTGAGCGTAACACCGAGGGGCCCTGGGTTCGATTCCCGGTGGAGATGAAGAAAAAATAATGTCTCGGTCTGGCAGGACACAGAAGGCTGATCACCTACTTGTCCCTAAAGAAAATCGATCAGTGAAACAGATGTATACATCTGCCCCTTACCCCACTAGGGGACATGGGACTTCACTTATCTAATTTAAATCTTTTTTTTTATTCCCTGTAAAGATCCTTTTTGCTCATGGAATGGTAAAATAAAGAAAATACATATATTGAAAGAATTAGCTTTTTATTAAAGACATATGAAATACTGTAAGGTAACGATGTTTTAATTATTTTATGTTATTTGAAAAATTAGGAGTTTCATATCAATTTTATTTCTTTACAGTATTGAAATTAATTATCTTTTATATACTTTTTCTATTTACTGTAACAATATACAACAATTATAGTTAAAGTACTTCTGATGTAATGATAACAGCTTTATTATAGAAAACATTGCGTATTGATTTTATTTAGAATCTTACGAAAAAAGACGTGTGTCACTCGGGGACTGCCGCGGTAAAGCTATTGCATGCTATGCCTTCAAGCCACACCTCCGCGCCTGTCGGAGTGGGGAGCGTGAGGTTTTTTCGTTACGGAATTTCTGGTTTCGGTCCCCGCGCTCAAGGCCCGCGATAGAAGCTATGCAATAGCTTAAAAAAATTTAATTACATTGCATTAAAATTGTCAATGTATAGTTGCTATAAAATGCGTAAAAGATAACGGTTCTAAAATTAATGTATGGTCAATTTTTAAGTTTTAAAAATTATATGGACCTCTGGAACTAATAAACCGATTTTGATAAATATCAATTGAATGATACGTTATGCCTAAGTGACATACTGTATGCTATTTTTGTAAATTGCAAATCAACTTAAGATAACTATGCAAGGATTCGTATAATTTTATTTTTATAGTAGAGCTGTTAAAGTTGATTTTTGTTTGGCTATTTAAAGTTCTTTTATCCGGCCGTTTATGGTTAGTTTTTACACCCTAAATTATTGTAAGCTAGTGTACTTAGCTTATTATACCAAAATTTATTTAACTTGTCGATTTTTTTTATTAAACTCTTCCCTATAATATCGATTGAATTGTTGTTTAACTATGAATTTCTAGTTTTTTTTAAAGAAATACTTAAAAAATAAGGAGTAAGTATATAGTTTTCAAAATTCTGGTTTCACAACTGCTAGAATATTATGTTCTTAGATTGTCTGTTAGTTAAAGTAATAAATAAACTGAAAATAGAATGTATTAAATAAACGTCATAATGTGTTAAATAACATAGCAGGGACATTATCAGTTAGCGGTTAAACCAGCCCTAAAAGAATTAAAAATTGTATAAATTATTTGAAACCAATTTTTTGTGAACAAAAATCGACAAGTTCTTAATATTACCTGATACATCATAAGGCTTATTTTCCTACTCAGCATTGTTAACACATAACTATGTGTACTTTTTTGTTTACTCTTTATTGTACAGTTGGCAAAACACATTTTTTTAATATTTTATGTTATACGAATTTGAATCTTATGTTGTTAGCTATAGAAATCAATTCATTTGCGCTTCTTGTTATTTTGTGACGTTCTCTTATAACTATAAGTAATAATTATTTTTTGTTTTAATGCCCCGTGGATGTGTATAACATTTTAATTTGTCGTTGGCAGAATCAGTTTAAAAAAAATTATTTACCTTTGATAAGTCTACAATTATTAATTTGCTTACACATCTGAAACATACCACCAGAAAGATACACCCGCGCTCTATAGCTTGCTAGTATAATCGGCCTAGAATAATATTTTGTAATATGTATTTAATATTTAGGAAATGTGTAAAAAATAAATATCGTATAAAACTACAAAGTAAAATAATTAATAAATTATCACTCATATATTTTTATATAAATATAAGAAGGCGTATTAAATTAAAAATATTAAATAGTTTGTTTTGTCAACTGTACGTGTATTGTTGTAAATTTAACTGTTGTAATATATTATCATGTCCTCTCTATGGTGCGAAAGTTAGTTCTTTTAATATAAAATTTTAAATAACAACTAGTGTTTTATTGTTCCCTAGCTCCTGTCCTCTAATTTTATATAACTTAAGAAAGATATTTTAATTCATCGTCGTTGTGATTTTTGAGTATTTCTTGCATGTGTAGACCGAATTTCCAATCTTATATCTACAGTCAAATACATCTTATAGGTATATAAAATTCTCGTGTCACAATGTTAGTCTGCATACTCCTCCGAAACGGGTGGACCGATTCTCATGAAATTTTCTGTGCATATCGGGTAAGTCTGAGAATCGGCCAACATCTATTTTTCATATGTACCACGGGCGAAGCCGGGGCGGACCGCTAGTAATCTTATAAAAATGATTACATCGTCGAGGTTGTGGGCATAGGTAGCAATTTACAGTAATAATTTCAATTTCTTCATAAAGTGATTTGCTTTTTCGCATCAAAATTAAGAGTTACTTAATAATTATAATACCTATAACGAGTACACTTTTTTCTATTGTATTCATATTTTCATTGTAAAAAAACATTCACATTTCTCCAACTACTCCATAAACAAAAAACATTTCTTTGTCTCGCAAATCAAATGACGAATTACGAGGGAAAACAAGATTTGACATTATATCAGCGGGACGAAAAACAGAAAAATAATAACATTCCGGCACAATACAATTTGGCGGGAGGAAATTATTTGTGGGGGAGGGGGAGAGGGCAATTAGATCGCGCGGGTCAATAGCAGTATAAGCGTTAGTCTAAGAGCTGATTAACAAATCTATAAGCTACATCTATGTTTAACCATCGTCGTACACTACCTACATGTTCTTTATTTTTATGATTGCCTGGAAGATATGCCCGCTTGTTGTACTCTTGCCATGTTCATGTTTTTCATCATGTTATTTTACCTTAATTCTTTTTCCAGGTTGGACAATAAAGTGTCATAAATAACTATATAGAGTAGGTATTTTTCTTTGTATGTATAATAATTATGTAGTGATATAACCACAAAAATCATATAAAAACGTTAGGTTCCTACATGGCGACGTGAAACAAACACAATTTTGTTTTTATATATTTTTTTAACTTCTTTGAAGCAACATGAGGTAACCTAACTACCTAGATTAATTTATACCTATTAGGTACATACATGTACATATTACTACTCATTAGTTCAAAAGAAAAATACAATTTAGCTCTTAGACTACATTTGTGTACAAACTAAATAGATAAGCCAAACATAGGAGACGCTAAAGTCTATCGGAAAGAATAGGCTTTGCTAACTTTGTTCGTAAGTTTTTTAGTGTTATAAAAGAAATAATATGCCCATTTCTTCGTACATACTAAGTTTACGGACTAAGACCTTAAATCATTCTTTGTAACTAGTTACATAATATCAACAAATAAATTTATATCAATATAGTTAATCTAGTTTATTATCCAGGACTAAAATGAGTAATTAAGTAGTTAATAAAAAAACCAACAGGAACATTAAAAAGAGCGTGTGTGCCGAACACACGTGTCTGAACTGAAACTTCTTTGGCAAGATTCAAAGAAACCAAAATCGTTGCTCTACTCCATGACGTGACGGTATTGCCATGACGTGACCTTGAAATTTTACTCTCAACGCGTCTAAAGAAGTTTAACTTCAATAAAATCTATCAAGATCAGGATCCCAGGAATTCATCACCCACAAAACACATTTGGTTTCACAAATCGTTCCTCGAAGATGACGTCACTCACCTATACTTACCTATTATTTAAATTTCCACGATGATAAATTCTTCATTATAAGTGGGAGTAATTATTAAGCTTCATAAACTTTATTACACAGATATTTAGCTGTATTTAGTTTCAACTTGACCTAATAAAAATGTGCTGATATAATTAAGGCTATCTATTGCACGCACGGACATATATCAAGATAGACTAAGCGAGTGTATGTACTTCCCGTGTCCAAACTACGATTATGAAACTTACTTGACGCTGGCCTACACTCAGTCCGCGCTTGCAGTTCGCCAAGGAAAGACGTGAAGCTGAATAAAGTAAAATGCCGAATTACGCCGTTATAAACTGTAGAAACTCCACAGCTGTGAGTGGCCGAGTTAGCAGAGATGTTTCCTTCCACCGGTAAATAATTTTCTAATCAGAATATGCACTATTTATTTTAAAATCAAATAAAGAATATCTGTGGAAAACGATCGTGACAAACACGGATACCAAATCATACGAAATGATTCGGAATACATTGCGGCTTTTACTTGGCACGGTAAAGATCGCGTCGTATGATAACAAGCAATGAATAGCGTCTTCTCATTTTTCTGTTCTCATTTTTCTGTCCAATTTTGTGGTTAGTGATGTTCATTTGATGCAACAGTTCTCGATTCTAATCGATTTTATAATCGAACAGATAAATGAGAATTTGAAGGAGCAATTTTTCAGAAAAAAAGGCATAGATTTTTTTTGTCATTTAATACGACTTGACCTAGAACTTTTAAGTATTTTAATACAAAGGTACTAAAAATAAATATTATGACATGGACGCCATTAGTTATAAAGTGTCATCTTGGGAGTTTTTTAAGAAAACTCCTTATTGCTTAGACTATGTTTGTTTTTTCAGTTTTCCAAGTAACCCGAACATAAAAGGAAAATGGATCGATGCAACGGGACATAAAGATTGATTGATTGACAGTTTCATTACTTTCTTTCGATGGCCTCTCTAGTACGTAGTACATGGTAACTCAATGGGCATATGTAAGAAAAAGCTAAAACACATTAGTTTACTTGTTAGAATATTAAAAGGTTTATAACTTTATTTTATCATCCCTCTGTCTATGGTAATTATCATTTTTCTGTCTTGAATCGATTTAGTAATCGATTACGATTCATTTATTTGACTACCTCTTAGACATAGATCTAGTTTGATCTGATTTCTTTCGATTTACTTCGATGGGATAGGACGATACTAGAATCGCCGCGCGAGTGGCGGCCTAATCGATTTAGCGTGAAATGAAATTAACATCACTAAAAAGCGCTCGTGACGTCATAACGCGTCAAGGTCAGTACAAAAAATATGACACGCTTGGTTTTCATACAGATCGCGGTACTTGCGTTGTCTACTTATATATACATGTCTGTGATTGCACGCCTCATAAGCGAAGCGTTGAGGTGGGTACTACTGTCACTTCGCGCAAAACATCTGATTTTTCAAACTTAAAATGTCTTTATGTATCATACATTGCACTTGTAAGATAATACATACACACACATATTAAGAAAAAACACTATTTTTAACATTCATGATATTTTTGATGTCATTTTTGTTATTTAAACTAGTTAAAAAACAGTTTAAAAAAGTTCTGTCTTGGACGTCCGTGTGTCTGTATGTGCGGAGGATTTTCTTGTTAACACGATAGCGACCGAAATACTTTACTAATCGAGTCTTTTTTTTTCTCTTACGCTTGAGTATGCTCAGGAATAGAACCCTTTCATTTTTCAGGGTCTGATTCGATGTGGTTTAATTGTTATTAAATAAACAAAAATAATTATTAATAAATAATTATTAAAAATAATTATGAGGCGTGCACTTTTGGATTTTCCAAATTATTTATAAATTATACCCAGTGCAACAAGCGAAGCCACTGCAAGCAGCTAGTCTTTAAGTCTTAAACAATACTAAAAATAGGCTATACGAAGAACAATGAACCAAGAAATGCCGACAAAAATACCTGATCCATTTACAGTGAAACTCCAACTTCCCTAATTAATAATTCGTTATGAGTATTGCTAATGGCATTTTAATGAATTCCTTTTATTAACGGACCGATATCGAATACGAAATTAATTTTTGTTTGTTTAAGCTATTGAAGAACAACAAAGCAAAATGTGAGGTCTCCGGTCTTTTGAATTTTCAATTTGATTTTTAAATTAAATGAAATCATTTATTTGTTTATAATTATTATATTTAATAAGTCTATGTTCAGTGAAGTAAGTACCTATCTAATTTATTTTTCACTTATAATACCACAAGAGCTTCAAAATTATCGGGTATTTTCCGATAGGTTCGTTGCAAACAAATGAAAGAGTCAAGTTTTTAGTCAAGGTTAAAAAATCACGAGCGCGAAGCGCGAGTGATTTTTCCTGAAAAACTTGACGACTTTATTTGTTTGCAGGGAACCTTGAGGGAAATGCCAGATAATTTTGAAGCTCGTGTGGTATTCGGGAGATTATTTTTCCGTCCCAAATGTCGGCCAATAATTTCACAATTGAATTGAACCTGTCAGTTTGACATCAACGACCAGAGAAAATTTTCAAAAAATTATCAGTATAATACCATGTAGGTTGTACCACGTGACGTCGAATGGTGCAATTCTATTGGTCGATATTTGGGTCGGAAAAATAATCACTTATAATACCACAAGAGCTTCAAAATTATCGGGTATTTTCCGATAGGTTCGTTGCAAACAAATGAAGGAGTCAAGTTTTTAGTCGAGGTTAAGAGCGCATATTCTATTTAACGCAAGTCAAAAACTCCGCGATCTATTACGATAGATCGCGGCTTGCGCTATCCTTTTACTATGAACAGCATAGGTCCACAGGAGAGCGCCGAGCAACATGTCCTCTCTCTGGAAAGGCTCGCTGCCGACTGATTTTAATCGGGTCGCGCGCAGTGTTTTATAGTACTTTAAAAAAAATTGTAGAAAAATAATAGAGGTACCTTAGTTGATTTTTTAAATTTTATCTTATAAGTAAGACATTCTTTTATTGCAATATGTATAAATTATATTCAATGAAGTCAAATATCTTGGTGAAAATAATCATTTTGTCGACTATAATTTCTAAAAAAATTCACATTGTTCGGATTTTAATTTCGTAAGTTAGGAGTCCAAAATAAAAAAATCTTTTAACTAACTATTTTAATGAGGATTTTTGCAGTTAGTTAAAAATAATTGTGTGTTAGATCTGTCAGCAATTTCAGATATTTTTAGCTTCGAAATTGACACTAAAAGTGAAATCAAGTAATCATCGGCTCAGTTATCTTGATGGTATTCAGAAATACTGTATTAATTGAAAAAAACTCTTAACTAACTACATAGACAATAAAATTTCCTAAAATTATTAGTAATTCATATGTTTGTAAGATAAGTGGTTGATGGACAATCTGGTTTGAAAAATCACATATTTGAGCCAAACAGCGCACGGACCGCGTACACGGCCTTAAAAAATCACGAGCGCGAAGCGCGAGTGATTTTTCCTGAAAAACTTGACGACTTTATTTGTTTGCAGGGAACCTTGAGGGAAATGCCAGATAATTTTGAAGCTCGTGTGGTATTCGGGAGATTATTTTTCCGTCCCAAATGTCGGCCAATAATTTCACAATTGAATTGAACCTGTCAATTTGACGCTTAATTTGACGTCAACGACCAGAGAAAATTTTCAAAAAATTATCAGTATAATACCATGTAGGTTGTACCACGTGACGTCGAATGGTGCAATTCTATTGGTCGATATTTGGGTCGGAAAAATAATCTTTATTATTTTAAGAGCGAGCGCCCACGAGCAACTTTGTCTCCGCAACAATTTTGTCTCCGCAACTATTTTGTCTCTCCAGCCATGGGCTAGTATGAAAGTGCGCGTACGTAGCGACGCAACTCCCGGGAGACTTTTTTGTCCGCGGGTTCGGAGACAAGCCCGCGACGCAACTGTCGCCCTATCTATTGGTTTCAATGCAAGTGCGCGCACGGCGACAAAAATGTTGCCAGGCGACGGCCGCCGGCCAGTTGCCGCGTAACCGGCGTAGCGATAATACCTATTTATGTCAACGTATTTATTCTCGTACACTGTAGTTTTAACCGACTTAAAAAAAAGGAGGAGGTTATCAATTCGGCCGGTATATTTTTTTATGTATGGACACCGATTACTCCGAGGTTTCTGAACCGGTTTACGTGATTCTTTTTTTTTTGATGCGGAATGGTGTGGAATTGGTCCCATAAATTTTATTCGGATAAGCCCAGTAGTTTTTATTTTATGAGCATTTTCGTCTGATCTCGATGACTTAAGGGGGCGCATAAAGCAAAATAACCAATCTTCTATTAGATGATACGTGTAATATGCAAGACCAAATCTAAAAAATAAAATATATATCAAACTAGATGATATGTTCAACGATTCTGTTTAATCAAAAACATAAAATATTAAAATTTACTCGATAAAAAAAAATCACCAAGTTAGCTCTAATTTTCACACTTTTACGTTTTCTACTTGACATGGTAATACTTATTATGATTTTTTTTTCATAAACAATTATATTAAAACATTTGCAAGATATTTGTCAGAGCATTTTGTGTAATTACTTTTAGTTTTGGTTTTATCTGCGATAAACCACAAACCAAAATCAAACGTTTATCTCGAGAAAAAAAGAGCGCCAAAAGTGGTTTATCGCAGATAAAACCAAAACTAAAAGTAATTACACAAAATGCTCTGACAAATATCTTGCAAATGTTTTAATATAATTGTTTATGAAAAAAAAATCATAATAAGTATTACCATGTCAAGTAGAAAACGTAAAAGTGTGAAAATTAGAGCTAACTTGGTGATTTTTTTTTTAACGAGTAAATTTTAATATTTTATGTTTTTGATTAAACAGAATCGTTGAACATATCATCTAGTTTGATATATATTTTATTTTTTAGATTTAGTCTTGCATATTACACGTATCATCTAATAGAAGATTGGTTATTTTGCTTTATGCGCCCCCTTAATTGAAATGTAGCAAGTAACTTTGATTCATTTTCAGGAAACCGATTGAGCTGAAATTTTGTATACGCATGTAAATTGGATAACGATGAAACATTATTATGACATAGAGCTGATTTGATGATGGAGTCGGAAGGTGGTCATAGGAACTTAGTAATATATTGACTCAACTTTATCGAGTTTGGGCTCGTTTGATTCGTGTTGAAAAATACACTAAAAAGTATTAAATAAAAACTAATTTACTTTTTACAATTACGATTACATATCTATACTAATATTATAAAGAGGAAAGGTTTGTAGGTATAGGTAAACCAGAATCTGATGGCAAATTGGGAAATCAAAATTTTTAGTGTGCAACCCTAGGGAAAGTGGACTGAACGATCTTGATACTGCTTATTTTTTATTTTGTCCTCAACATCATTAGTCACATTACATAAGTGAACAATACTGTACTTAATAATGAGATATCCACTTAATATTATGTAGGCACATACTTATATGTATAATATACATAATACATAAATTACTATACTATAATACATATTATTATTTACACATACCTATATTTGTATATTCATTATCATTATGCCATGTAAAAATATGGATGTAATGATAATGCAGATCAAAACTAGATTGCTAATAATTTTTTATAAAATAAAATAAAACTATGTTTATTTTCGTAAGTATTAAAGATACACACATTATAAAATTGACTTGGACAGCTTGGACTTGACGAATAGCCGTATTGGAAACTCCTGTAATAAGTTTTCATAAAATTATATTGTAATCAACAAACAATATTATAGTTACCTACTTATTATAATATTTTTTATTTTAAGTATCAAAACGGGTAAGTCCAATTTACCAATAAAATATTCAAAATTGAAAATTGTGATGTGTTTGACCCTTCTTCATCGAATGTTTTTCTATACACATTATAAACAACACCTCTTGCTTGTGATCGCAGCGGCTTTTTCGACATTTTCGAAGACTTTTTAGACAAAATCCTAAAAATTATTCATCAATTGCAAAGAAGACAAATAATTTGACAACCAATTTGATAGTTGTCAAATAAAATTGCCATATGAAAATCTTCTATTTCGTAAATATAAATATGCCATCAGATTCTGGTAGACCTATATGTATGGTTTTCAGTTTTCACGCATAAACTACTGAACCGATTACAATGAAATTTAGCACACATATAGAGAGTAACTTGGATTAACACATAGGATAGGTTTTATCCCGGAAATCTCACGGGAATGGGAACTATGCGGGACAAGAGCACAGACCACAACCGTCTCTTCTAAAACCATGTTGATAAATGAAGAAAATTTTAAAGAAAAAGTTGCGTTGCTGTCGCTTTCGTGAGCGCATCGTTCAAAACTTTGCGAGGAGACAGCGACAGAGACAAAATAGTTGCCGGGCAACTAAGTTGCTCGTGGGCGCTCGCTCTAAAAGAAAAGAGAAACAGTCAACGTAATGTGTAGTGTCTATCTACGCTTTGAAATAGTTGATAATTTTTCAATTATTAGAGCGTTTTAATGCCTGTGAATTCATATAGGTATAATTCTTTTTCATACCACATTACCATCCAAAAGTATAAGATCGTGTTTTACATGCGGAGAAAATAGATTTAAAATTTGCCCCTTACAAGTTCAAGGTCGTACTTTCCCCTCTAAGGCCACTTATCAAAACTGTACACAAATAATCCTAATGCTATATCGTATGCCAAAGCCAGCTTAATATACTTACCTCGTGCTATGAATAATTCATCGCTCCTACATGAAACTGTCTAGTTTTGTTACCAACTTGTGACCTACAAGTTTGCAAACTTCACATGTATTGTGTTTGGAGACAAATTAATTTTGCGTTTTGACTTTTGCGTCTCTTTGTTCTTTGAATACAACTTTAGTTGGTTGCTTTAGCTGTTAATTTTAGCGCTGGCGCTACTTGAATTTTAAGTAAGTATGTTTATTGTTTCGTAGGTACCTAACTTATAAACCAAAAATAAGTCTTGCTCTGACATTAGTATCTAGATATCGGGTTCGATCCCCGGTCAGGGCAAATATTTGTGTGATGAACTCAATTATTTGTTCTTGGGTCTGGGTGTTTATCTATATATGTATTTATGAAATATTATATTTATCGTCGCCTTGTACCCACAACACAAGCCTTAATTGACCTTACTGTGGGACTAGGTCGATTTGTGTAATAATGTCCTGTAATATTTATTTATTTATATATATATAGATCGAGAATTTGATTATCAATGCCATGTTCATAACGCTTTCTGATCAATATTTTGCTCTCGTTAAGAAATTACCATAATAAGGATTTCGCCGTGGCAATAGTTACTAGTTATTGTTCTGTGACCGCGGTAAAAATGATTATGTCACTCTCTCGCCTCCAAACTATGTCCAGGCACAAAAATCATATCATATCATGCGTTGCAACGTGAAAGAAAGTCAGACAATCATACTTTGACAATTATTATAGCAAGAATTCAGCATCCTTGTTTTTGGAGTTTACCCGTATCTAAAATTCGTAACACAACGTCATTTTATGAGATAAAATGTATCAAAAAAGGGAATATATCAATACATCTATCTATACTCAGTTTTAAACCCAATCCGGTCGGATTCAATACACTCGGATTTAACATTGGTTTTATTTTTACAGTAATTGCGTTTCCCGTTCGCGTTTTGAAAATTATTTCATCCTTTTTGCTTTTTATAAATTTGTATTTGGTGAATTTTTTTCAAAAGTTTGTATGTATTTTGTTCGACATTTTGTATAATTATTATATGTATAATTTGGTTCAATTTCCATACCGTTATCTATACGTTCGTAGGTAACTAAAATCGATTAGTGACACATATGTGGGCAAGTGTTTTGTATATAAATCATGTTAAAATGTTTAAATTTTAATATATTCCTCTCTGCATTTAAAATAATAGCTTTCTGCTCGCGCCTGCACCCACATTGTTAAAGGAAATTTCAATTGCAATGGTATGTTTCAACACATTAAAAATTAGTCTACGCCTATAAGGTAAACTATCTACAGATATAAAGATACCACCATAACAGAAAACTTAGTCTCTCACACATCGAATATTAATAATTATTTTGGTATAATTTAGTTTTAATAGTGGTACTTACAAAGCTAGTAGCTAGGTAGAAATTTTACCCATTTTGGAAATCCAAGTGAACACGTGCTTTCAGGTGCGAACCATGTCCTAAAAGCTAGTCTATCCACATAATGAAGGTTCATAACAGAAACCTATGAAGCAATTAGGAATGACTGTACATTTATGTGCAAGGTTAGCTGTAATTAATGATGCAGCTACAATGTCTTCATGTCTGTCGGTACATCATTAAAATTGCATTAGCGCGCTTGTTTACACCGTGCGACACGATAAAAATGTCGTTAGGTGTGATGTATAAGTTTTGTGTGATTTTGTTGTGCACTTTATATGTAATTTGCGTTGAACTTTTGTGAATGTTTCGCAGTATCGGGCTGATAAGTAGGTATATCGTAGGGCAAAAATTGCAGTACGTATTCCGGAAAAATGGGAAATTGTATGCAATTGTTATGGAATGTGGATAATGATAAAATAGAGACTAAATTGCATGTAGAAGTAGAGCATTCTTCGGTGGGAATTAGGCCAGTACACACAGGAAAGCCTAAGGAAAGGCTACTATAGAAAATCAGCGTAAGATATAACATAGAGTTATCAAAAATAGAGACATCGCACCGAACTAATTATTTAATCAAATATTAACTGACATATACAACGCTGTACAGGCATAAAGACAACCTTGTTTGTACGATAGAACCAAGACTAAACTAGGTACCAATAAGGTTCATAATAATTAAGGAAACATAGGATTATTTATGAAAGAAAAAAAATAGAGCATAATTTGTTCTTCAAACCTGCAGGAAATGTATTCCAAACGTTATTCATTAAACATATAATACATTTTAATAACTACAAAGCAAAGGATTATGAAACCATTTCACTACAACAAAAACACAAAGAATTAAACATCCATGTAACCTCATAAACATTACCAGGATACATTTGAAATATATCCGCAAATTATAAACCACAAAGAAAATATACTAGCGGAAAACTCCGGACTAAATTATAGAAAAAAATGCTATGAATGCGTAATCCAGTCGTTTGTGCTGCAGCCGGACGCATGTTTCGCTTCACTTAACTTCAAAAAAAACCCTTTGTAGACCTTTATATAATCTGTCAAGTGCACATCGGACTCGCTACACTCTGGGTTCTGTACAAATAAGTAAAATGACAACTGCAAAAAATTGGTCACATATTAATTTATGGCCGTGCCAGCCATTGTTTAACTTTGATGTTTATTATTAATAATTGATAAACCAGCAACAGAAATGTTTACACTATATCTGAAAATTTCAACAATCTAACTATCCTTGTTCATAAAATACAGATGACTAATGACTCATGGCATCCGGACGAACGAACAGATAAGTCTTAGTGATAAGGTCTCGTTTTACGTTTTGCCCTTTTTATGCGGATTTCTAAAAGACTATCTTTCATCCCGCTCGCACCCCCGCGTTTTTCTGCCCATCTCCCTCCCTCATCTATGTAAGTGACGCGCTAAAACGGGTCTTTAGATTGATTTTCCGGTTGAAAAGAACTCATGTGAGCAATTAACTGAGTAAACATGGGCGCTGTTTGTTTTGTACTAAGATTTAGGTGCTCCGAAAACAGTCAGTCAACTGCAGCTTAGTACGTATTGGGTTCTCTTTGTTTTTAATGCGAAATAATAAGGATAGCTTTCCCCCCGCGTGATTATTTGAGTAGGTACGTAAAATCTACGTGCTCGCGTATTACGTACCTACTGACTACTACTTCTTAAAAAATCTCTACCCTATATAAAACGCCTTAAAGTTTTAATTTTGCTACAATAAGCGACAGCCGACAACGTATCCTACAAACGTACAAAGTTATTTAGCATAAGTATTTATATTAACTGTTTTTCAAATCGGTGGTAAATGGTAAAACTATATTATGTCGATTCAAAAGTACTTCTAGGAAGTCTTATTGATTAAATCAATTTACTTTGTGTTTGAAATTCGAGTATTCAGTAGATGTTAATTTTTATTATTTTCAATTATTATTTCTTCTTTGTTAGTTTTAGTTAATTATAAATCTCGATGACGCAAATAGAAATCAATCTCTCAAACTCAATGTCAAGGAAGAAAAGTTTTCGTTCTGTTATAATACTCTTGTTTTTATATAACATGGATGCAAAAAGCTCTTCACTTAGTTTCCTCCAACATCAATCAGAAGCAGACATTGAATGAAGATCGACGTATAATGTGACAAAAGAAAGAGGAATTTAGATATATTTTATGTTAAGAGCTATTATAAGCCTTTTAAATGAATACAACATGATATATTAGGATTTAGGAGCATTAATCAATGTTACTTTCATCATGAAGTTAATAACTCATTTGATGCTATATTTAGAACTAGCTTTCCACCCGCAGCTTCGCCCGCGCAGTCAAAGAAAAACCCGCATAGTTCCCGTTCCCGTGGGATTTCCGGGATAAAACCTATCCTATTTCCCGGGATAAAAAGTAGCCTATGTCCTTTCTCGGGTATCAAAATATCTCTATATCAAATTTCATGCAAATTGGTTCAGTAGTTAAGGCGTGATTGAGTAACAGACAGACAGACAGAGTTACTTTCGCATTTATAATATTAGTATGGATTATGTCACTACCTCTTAGTACTATTTTTATTAACTAACCAGTTTTAATTGTTTTTAAATGTTCAATTGTTTAGTTTGTTAAAAATATGTTGGGTACTTTTGGGTCTACATGTAAAATTTTCTAACATTTCAGCTCTTTTAAAAAGTCTAATTTAAAGAAAATCATTGAACTTTAAATTCTGGTGTCTGATTCTAGTCAATTGAAAAGGCAGTCTTATAAATTATTATGATTAGGTACACCTTATCTTAGATACCAAATACCAATCATACACAAATGCTTTTAAAGTAATTGTCTGATATCACCAATCAAAACCTTCATTCTCTAGTTGTAATAAAATCATGATTGAAACTGCCATTAATCCCTAGTCTCCTCGACCAGTGACAAACTGACAATACTTTAGAGTGCGATTTTCACATTCGAATCAAAAGAATAAAACTAGTTACAACAAATTCGTGCAATGAACCCAGTCCAGTGATATTGGGGTAAATTGCATCAATCCAATTTCGGGGACGACTGAAATTACGGCCATTGTCGGAATTATGGCTGATAGCTGATGGGTCCTTGAAGGATCGCTGTGTAGTAGACTAAGAGGATATAAGTTTAGTGTATACATGGTATCGCTTCTTGGATATTGAAAGCTTACTGTTTTGAATTCTGTGCGGTTAGAAATACGTAGGAAAATTATTACAAAACGTTACGTACTCCTTCGAGGTTAGTGGGAGAAAGTATTTCTGTTTCATTGATCGATGTTTCTTTTATGTGTAAGGCCCTTCTAACTTCTTTCCTATAAAAACTTAAAAGCATCGATCACCTGATAAGCAGCGATCTACAACTTTATTAAACTTTCTTTTTTATTAAACTTTTTTGTAATTTAAATTTAATTGAAATGTTTATATTTCTATGTAAAACGAACAAATTTTAGAAAATTTTTCTCATTAATAAAGTTGTATTGGTAAAATACTTGAATAATATTGATATAAAACGCAGTTCATCGGAAAATGGTTACACGTGTGAAATATTTAACTTACTGGAAAAAATACTTTGGTAACTTCTGATTCTTCGAAAAAATAACAATACAGTATAAATCAAAATTGATTTTGTTGATGCAATCATTCAACATGTATCATGATTTTAGTATAATATTTTGTAAAACATTGAATACTGAATAGATTAGTTTTAAATCAGTGTAATTAATAGATACTTTCACAGAACTAATACATGAGGTAAATAGGATATGAGCATTGAGCATGTTTGAATATATGTAATAATACTAAGTTTCGCGTCATTAGATTAGCTTTTGTTATCAGCTATATCGATGAGTAATTATAGTATGTTTCTCGTTTGAATTATGTTTATACATTTAAATGTTTTTATCATGATTCTTTATAGATAGTATTATATTATTATTACCTGTGACTATACTATGTGTATAAGTTTCGAACACTTTTTAACGAATCTTTTTTTTCCGGGGCGGGCTGAAATGTTTTGAGAGAGATTCCAAACTATTATCTTCTTATAATAACTGCGCAAGTTTTTGAGGATGTGCATGTGTGTATGTGTGTGTGTGTGTTTGTTACTCTTTCACGCAAATTCTACTGAACCGATTACAATGAAATTTAGCACACATATAGGTAACTTGGATTAACACACAGGATAGGTTTTATCCCGGAAATCCCACGGGAAAGGGAACTATGCGGGTTTTCCTTTGAAAACGCGGGCGAAGCCGCGGGCGGAAAGCTAGTATTATGTATGTTAACTACCTCCTATTTCTGATTGTTATAGTTAATTGAATACACATAATATTATAATAAATTCCAAAGCTTCGAGTGCATTCGCATCTAAACGATATTACGATACAATTCCACAAATAGTCGCGTCAATAAGACGATTGTATCAAAAAGACGATCGGTTCAGTTTACTTCGACAGCGTGTCTAATGGATTGTGAGACGCGCTTGGACGGATCCGCCCTCGCTTGTTCTGTGGACGCTGGTGTGTGTTATAAGCGATAGCGATTTATATATATTCAAGGTAGTGCGAAGAAGTTACGATAAAATTACTCCATAGCGACGTAAAAAAAGCAGACAGAAAAATGCCTTTTTCATTTATCGTTACAAAAATATTAGTTACGATAAATGGAAAAAAAGCATATAACCCGACTAACGAGAATTGATCTTTCCAAGTAGGTATACTCGTATAATATCGCATGTATAAACATTTAGTAATCGTAAAGAGGATTATTTTTTGTGTTCGTTTTATTTTAAAACCAAATACAAAAAATTTCTTCTTTTCTGACTCCCACGATTTACATTTTACACTTAAAATGAGAATATTTTCAAAATAAACCGCCTTTATATTTTGAACAAAAATCTTGCTTTGAAATTACTAAAGCTAATTGTATTAAAGATAACCTTATAACATAAACTGTAAGTTATCTTTTATCTACATCTACACTAATATTATAAAGAGGAAAACTTTGTTTGTTTGTTTGTTTGTTTGATTGTAATGAATAGGCTCATAAACTACTGGACCGATTTTAAAAATTCTTTCACCATTCGAAAGCTACATTATCCACGAGTAACATAGGCTAGGTTTTATCCTGGAAATCCCACGGGAACGGGAACTATGCGGGTTTTTCTTTGAAAACGCGGGCGAAGCCGCAGGCGGAAATCTAGTAGAAGCATATATGTGTCCTTTCAAATAGCATCTATACATATAATAAAATCGTAGGAAAGTCAAAACTGTACATTGA
>CAJQZN010042009.1:29301-50096 GCA_907164685.1 Colias eurytheme | reverse complement strand
GCGTTAAGATACTGTAATATAAAATATAACAGTATCTTAAGATAAAATATTATAGTATCTTCACCGTGTGTGACGCGCTTTACAATTAATTTTTGTACGTACGTTATTTTTAGAACATAATATACTATGCTTTTTATTACACTTTAAGTTGAGATTATCAATTATTATATGCCGCTCTTAGAGCCAATTTAGGTGAATAATCGTTTGTAGGTAGATTAATTATTGCCTGATTTGCATATAAGCTGTGATTAATCCGATAATCATGTGATTTATGGCACACCCGAGTTGATACGATATAATAAAGCTTCATTATAGTCTGATATGTATAAAAGAAAGTTCGTTCTAGTTATACCTTCCTAAAAGAGGCTGAGCGTATATTTAAATGATTTTTCATAAATTGGATCTATATAATCTCTAGAACATAAGGCTAAAATAGTAGGTAGTAGTAGGTAGGTCTCACAATTCTTCAACATCTTGCTTGCAAAATGTTGTTATATATACATGTAATTTTTGCATTAATTTCAATACCAACTATTGTGTCTTAGAAAATTATTAAATAAAAGATTTAATTTTTTCGTGTACTACCTATTTATTTTAGCTACAAGTGGAACACACCAATCGAAGCCGTGATTGAAGTAAAGTGTATGGCGCGGGTCGAGTAATTTTCACTACTAATGAAAGCTTCGGGATACGTCCGCCTTTTGGATTATTCATGTTTAATTAACATCGAGTAGATAATAGATTATGGACTAATATTGCATGTAATATATTTGTGTTCTTGCGTCTCATAATAATATGACGACGCGGTTGGCGCAGTGGTAAAGTAACTGCCTACTGAGCCGACGGTCCCGGGTTCGATCCCCGGTCAGGGCAAATATTTGTGTGATGAACTCAATTATTTGTTCTTGGGTCTGGGTGTTATTATCTATATATGTATTTATTAAATATTATATTTATCGTCGCCTAGTACCCACAACACAAGCCTTAATTGAGCTTACTGTGGGACTAGGTCGATTTGTGTAATAACGTCCTATAATATTTATTATTTATATTTATTTATTATTATTATGAAGGGTTAGGTTATTTTAAATATTACCTTTTAGAGGATTAAAACGTGATTCTTTGTGTAAGTCCACTTAAAGTTTAGAATATTATTGTTTGAGTACTGTTGTTTATTAATTATTATTATCCTCATTCATCAGTACCTAATACGGCATCAGACGAATTTGTGGCTCAGTGGTTAACAGTTAATACCCGTGACTTCTAACTAAGTTCGGATTATCGAGACTAGATCATTCAATTATTAAATTTATTATTAAAATATTTGCTCAATATTTAAATTGAGAGCTAAAAACTCTATTACACGTGGTATCAACTATCCCGCCCTTGATCCTTGTTTTACAGTGGAAATAAAATTATTTAATCAATTTTAAAGGTCATGACCTTTAAAATTGATTAAATATCCAATATAAAATGAAACTCGCGGTTTTTCCAAGTTGTTGTTGTTAGGAAATGAAGGCATTTGTATGGCGTTTGTATGGCGTTTGCATGGCGTTTGCATGGCATTTGCATGGCATTTGCATGGCATTTGCATGCAACAACGGAGTGGAAGTGTAGTCGTCTTCATATAGTATAACATAATTTAATATAAGTAAATAACGTAATGACAGAATTTAACTGGGATAATATTATTTTTAAAATCACAATATAATATTTGTAAAAAATAAATGAAACAGTCACAACAAAAAACTTACGTAGTTGGTCTACGTAAGTTTTCTTTTTCGATAGATCGTTTAGATGATTGTGTTTTATAAAAAATATTGACAGTAAACGTGTTTTTGTTCAGCTATGAAATCCCGTAGACTTTACTTTGAGCAGGTCCACTTAAAAGCATTCAGAGAAATCCATACTAATATTATAAATGTGAAAGTAACTCTGTCTGTCTGTCTGTTACTCAATCACGCCTAAACTACTGAACCAATTTTCATGAAATTTGGTATGGAGATATTTTGATACCCGAGAAAGGACATAGGCTACTTTTTATCCCGGGAAAATGACGCAATCCCGGAAATCCCACGGGAACGGGAACTATGCGGGGTTTTCTTTGACTGCGCGGGCGAAGCCGCGGGCGGAAACCTAGTAATTAATATTTTAATTACTCAATTTATTCTTGCGTAAACACGTTTATCGATTCGCATTGTGAAATTATTTATACATTGGATATTTTCTTGTTTCATAATTATTTTCTGGGTTTTGTTTTGCTAATGATTATACTGTGGCAATGAAAAGAAATTAATGATTATTATTATTGCTAGCTATCATAGTATAAAGAGAACAAGTAGGCCGACACCCGGCGTTTAGAAATGCACGGTACCTACACTCGGGAGGCGCAGGATTGTGTGTCGTTGATATTTTAAATACATAATTGTATAATGACGCGGCAATGACGCGGCCCGCACGAGACCCGACCATGAACATGAAGCGTGGCCAATCGCTCCGCGTATATACAAACGGCGCGATTTACCTTTGTTCGTAGATAACTTACTTGTTTTCTTTATACTATGGAACTATGCCCCACGGTTCTGTCCGCAAATCGCTACGTCATAACAACCGATTAACTTATCCCTTTGGGGTTCATAAATAGTCTTTTCTCTTCCGGGGTATTGGGCAGATTTCGATTTTCTTTATATTATTAAGGAAGGGAACAGTAAGAGTTGGTTTTCCATTGGGAATTGAACCCAGGACATTGCGTTATAATGTGAAATAAGCATGTTTTACAATAACGATGTAATTATAGAAATTGTTTTTGCTATTCGATAGTTAAAATTATACGCTTACGTAACTTGAATAAACTTACATGACTTATCATGGATGGAAAATGTTGCAAAAAGTGTCCCATTGAAGTAATATATTTTTCTATTGCATGTTTTAGTTAAAAGCGTGCCTCATTGTAAATGAATATTTATGTACTTAGAAATGTCATCTGTATTTGTATTTCAATATGATTTTATTCGATAATTTAGAAGTAATTTGTGTATTAAAAGATAAAACTTGTAAAAATACTTATTTATACTTACTATTTATAAAACCACTTACCTATCTCAATGTTTTATTACAATAGATAACATTACAATGGCCAAGCTTCGTCTATTTCTTTACCTCATTAGGAAGGATTATCACGAGTTTCCGTCAGGCTGCCTTTTTGTAATTACCAACGATTGCTTGCGGAATAAATTTCTAAACTTCTCGGAATAATTATCGCGAATCTGTATATTAATTTGTATATTGTTTTCGTGGTTTAGAAAATATATTATTTTGTGCAAATCCTTGTACATTTTTTATTGTGTTTTGTTATATATTACTTTATATATTTTAACGATTTGATAAGTATTTTTTCGAACATGGTTGTAAATATAATATACTAGCTATGCCCCGCGGTCTTACCCGCATTGCTCCGTTCCTATTGGTCCTTATAATTTTTCAAAACAAACCAGAAGTTCCCAAGATTAGAGCGTTCAAACAAACAAACAAACTCTTCAGCTTTATAATATTAGAAGATATAGTAATAGTAATATAGTATAGTATAGACAGGTTTAAAATTGTAGTACGAAATGCATAATACACACAAAGTGTAAATGTTAAAAATACTATGTAATGACGATTCGAAAGTGCTACTAAAATATAGTAGTCTAATTGAATAAATGAATGTTTGAGTTTGAGTTTGAGTACTAGTAGTGCCTAGAACAAAAGTTTATTTTAGGCTTTATCCAAAAAAAATATACATTACAATAGTGTAGTTTGGTTACAAGCAAGTAATCCAAGTTTAAGTAAAACGCCTGTCTCATGTCTGATTATAGTCGATTTAACACTATATGTCGAAACGTCTCGCCGGCTATGTGGAAATGCTCAGCGAAATTGTTCAGAAGTTTACTACGAGCTCGGGATAAATAAATCTATCAAAACAACAGTTCTGTTGTTCTATTTTAGTATAGAACCGTAGGTATAACAATCGCATCCAATAAAGAGCGTGTGTACCGAGCACACGTGTCAGAAGTGAAACTTTTTTGGCAAGATTCAAAGATACCAAAATCATCGCCTTACTCCATGACGTGACGGTATTGCCATGACGCGACCTTGAAATTTTACACTCAACGCGCCTTAATAAGTTTCATTTCAAAAGGAAATAAAAAATATGTTGATAGCGATGATGCAGGAAAAAATATCGGGTACCTATTTACTTTTCAAAAACTGTAGCTGTAAAAACTGTAACTGTAGGTTGAACATTTTTTAAAGACATAAAAAGTAGTAGTTTATGAGATTAGCGCGTTCAAACAAACAAGTTTTATATTATTAAAAACAATATATTATCTGAATTATACCCACCATTATTTAAAAAAAAATGCAATCTTACCCTAGTTATATTACAGATTCTCTTTTTCATTAAAAGGTCCCCAAGGAATCTTCAGCATAATATGATTGTCTGACGATATTTTTTATAGTTATTATCGGTCACAAAGGAACACTTTACTTGATATTGTTTTCCGTACGAGATGTTTCTCCATTTTTATTATTTTGGCTTTGAGAGTTGAAATCGTAACGGGCCTATTATATCCAGTGCAAGCTGGAAAGAGATGCCCTTTGTACGTTTTGTAATACGTGTAAACGGGCAGTTATTTACGTTTTTTGAAGGATCAATATTTTATTTTATAATGTTAATTGCGCCTTAAGTAAATAGACACATATATAATTCACTATCTACTATTTGAGTATCGACATGTCACAAGCCCTTTTCGAAATTCGAATAACTGAATAATAAATATATTATGTATCACTGATTCAGAAAATCTTCTGTACAATGAAATTATAATGTAACATTGATTCCGCAATTATAAAAATGTATTACTTAAATGTTTTTTTTTTGTGTATTACATTGCTCTCAATTAAATATAAAAACATTTTTCTATTACTTTAGTATCAAAGAAACATATGTAAAATACATTCGTATAAAGCAACTTAAAAAAGTATACATTCGTCTCCGAACATTATTAAATGATGACAAAAATAGCCGCGTTCGAACCGCCCGTTTGCACATATCGTATTTATACTAGGTATACAGTTGGGTGGAACATAATGGGCACGATTTCGCTCTTATGTTTTAACGTGTGGATAAAAACCGAGCTTTTATTGTCACATTTGGGGAACATAGGATTACAGCGGCGATAACAATACTTTGAATCAACTATGGCGAATATATTTTGGGTTTTTGTTTAATTTTGTAAAAGTATTGGATTTTGTTTTCAACTCATATTAATCAATTGTATAATGTTCTACAAATATATTTTCTACCGTACTGTACTTATAGTTGTTCTAGTTTAAACTTTTTTGGATTGAAATGCTATTTAAAAGATTTTAATAAGCCATGCATCGTTAGATATAATATATTCAGTGAATATCGATCTAAATCAGGATGTGAGTAAAGTATTCACACTAAAACACAATATCAGTAGAGTGCAAATATTGGATCGGTGCTACGCCGTAGCAAACCTCGTAGATGTAGCTGGGAGCTACGTCGTAGGCTGTAATGAAACGAAACGGAACGTTTTAGGCGTTATTTTTTTTAAGTATACGGTATTTAGAAAATATAATGTTTAGTTTTCAAAGCGTGTAAATAACTTGTGATGAACCAAAAAAAGCGTTTTTGCCAAGTTAAGAAACAAATTAATTTAAGAAATATACCAACAGATGAATTTCATCATTATAATATTATTTTATACCGTCGGTACAAATATTTTGCAAAACAGGAAAACAAGTTGTAAAGTTGGGAAGTCGTAAATACATAAATTTATATTAAAATTCTTCTCAACTTATTGACGAAGTCAAAGATTGAATCCCCTTTAACAGTCACAAGAATTGCTTACTAAAGTTTAAGCAAGAATCAAATTATTAAGATATCGATCGTACTTAGCAAGTTTATTTAATTACACATAACATGGAAGAGGCATATTCATTTGTCTTGTAAACGGGAAATGAACATAAGAAGACGAATATATATCTTAAAAGACTACGAAGTAATACAAGTGTGTTTATTCATACAGGAATATTAAAAAAAAATTAGGAATTAATTTTCTTTTACATAATAAGAACACCTACATAAAAACATATAAAAAAGCAGAACTGATGTACCAATGAGACATTATATTAAAAATAATGTGTTATACCTAATTTTTAATACTATTTATCTAATTATTTGTCGCCTCTTAGACAGCGTTGTTTGAAATTCGATCTCATTTTCAGTTTACCAAAGATAATATATTTTATCAAAGTAAAACAACACACTATAATAATTATTATCTACTACATTCTACTATATATTATAACCGCGTACCATCACGATACGTAGATGAACTCAAACTCAAATTATTGCTTTTTCTTTCATGTAAACTTTCATAAGTATTTATAAGGAAACTCTTAAAATTAATACGAAAATATGTGAAAATACGACTGGATTAGATAACATTAATACGCAGATTATATAGAACAATGAAAGGGTTGTTTTTAGATTGCGGTTTATGAATAACCAATTATCAACTAATAGGGCAACGCTTCAGCTTAGCAATGAAGGCAAAGTAAAGCTGTTAATTTAGCCCCGTCATGTCGGCATTCAACGATCCGATGTTCCAACAATTTCATTATGGAAACGCGAAATGAGGACCTATTTTCCTGTTAATGAGCGCACGCTTGACACTATTTCAAAAAGTACATACTTATAAAGTTTAAAACACAGGGAAAAGGTAATATCTGTAAACGAGAAGCAGAAACTTTCATTTTTTATCAAAGTAGCGAATTTCAAGTGTAGAAAATAAAAGGCAAATGCCAGCGTTTTTATCAATTGGTAGAAATATTAGAGTTAATCAGTTTCCATAAAATTCTTAAAAATATTCGTATTTGATGAAAAATGTAGGTATATGATGTAGATATCCATTAATATGCAGAAGAAATAAATTTTGAATATTCTAAACGGTAAAAAGTCTCAGTGGATCAGGCTTACAAAAGATCTAACTTTGGCATACTATCAAGTGCACGGACCTCAACACGAATGCTCCTTTCCCTGCGACAAAGCGTCAGTATCTTATCTCGACAATAAAAACACAATTCCGCGTCGAGTTGAATGCAAATCTCTTTAAGGTGGAGTCTGCACATTCGTCTCAAGTTTTACAATTGTTTATTTCGTATTGCCCACTAAAAGGGGCAAATTGCTTCATTAAAATATCACGAAGACTGTCGCATTAAATTGCTTGATGCTTTAAGTATATTACATAGTATTAAGTATAATCCATACTAATATTATAAAAGCGAAAGAAACTCTGTCTGTCTGTCTGTTACTCAATCACGCCTTAACTACTGAACCAATTTGCATGAAATTTGGTATAGAGATATTTTGATACCCGAGAAAGGACATAGGATAGGTTTTATCCCGGAAATCCTACGGGAACGGGTTTTTCTTTGAAAACGCGGGCGAAGCCGCGGGCGGAAAGCTAGTAATTCATAAAATTTCCAGGTGGAGATATTACAGAAAGTAAAAGAGACTAAGAAGTTATTAAAGATTGCAGCAATAACCACGTTTGGGTTTTGTTAGGTATACTTAGTTTAACACATCATTGTTATAAAAAGTTAGTAGAAAACTGGACCCTTAACTTTTGGCTTAAAATAATATTTTTATATCCATATTCAAACTCAAACATTTATTTATTCACCTAATCATGCATGTTACTTTGTTGTTTTTTCTTTGTATGTTTTATTTCTTTTATTTTTGTGTGTTGGATTAAATGTTTTTTCTTTCTTTCTTTCTTTCTAATCTTGTATTAGAAACGCTATTGCATTATTCTGATTAAGGTAAGCATATGAACCGTCGTCTAATAATTACTAAGCGACATGTTAAAACCCGAAAGCGTCAAAACTGGGAACGTTTAATATTACGGTCGATATTACAATATTAAACAAAAAAGCAGAGATACCATTTTGTGAAAATTTACTTTCGATTAATATGTTTAACATCTTAATCTTAATACTATATACTATTATAAAGGCGAAAGTTTGTTTGGATGTATGGATGTATGGATGTTTGTTACTGTTTCACGTAAAAACTACTGAACCGATTACAATGAAATTTAGCACACATATAGAGGGTAACTTGGATTAACACATAGGATAGGTTTTATCCCGGAAATCCCACGGGAACGGGAACTATGCGGGTTTTCCTTTGAAAACGCGGGCGGAAATCTAGAAGGAAAAAGTTTAAGAAAAGGATGCAGTATAATATAGATATATTATACCCAGATTTGCTTAAAACCTTATCATACTAAACGCAGCTTTCTAAACCTAACCACCTTCACCACATATATACACAAATCGAGTCATTATATAAACAGTGTCATTGCTCCCAAGGGCCGACCACGATATAATTCAGTTCGTGCCAAATGAGCGGGAAGCTCTTGTGGGTGCCAGGATGGACAACACGTCATTTTACGAGACATTACACCTTGCTTGGATGCGTATTTAGTTATGTACTAGTTTCTATGTAGTCCCGTATCCATATTATGTACTTTGAAGACAGGTATATAAGATTTGCTATTTAATTATGTAGTAGAATATAATTGTCCTTTCAAGACAGATACATAATCTTATTATATATAAATCTTGTGTCACAATGTTAATTGTCCTCAATGGACTCCTAAACCACTTAACCAATTATAATAACATTCGCACATCATGTGCAGTTCGATCCAACTTGAGAGATAGGATAGGTTTTATCCCGGAAATCCCACGAAAAAGGGAACTATGCGGGGTTTTATCTGAAAACGCGGGCGAAGCCGCGGGTGGAAAGCTAGTTATATTTATAATTCCTTATGAATGTAGAAGCAATATAAGAAAGAAAAGGCCGAACACTTAAAAAAAGTGCCGAAATAATTTACTAAAAATGCGGTAGTCCTTTTACTGACGATTTATGTAAGGCATGTTCAATCTCTCTATGTGTAAAATTCGTTATATTATTGATGATAATATATGATAATCTATAGAAAGTTATGAAATTGACTATACTAACAGGTGTTGTAATCTATACAAATATTATTAAGCTGAAAAGTTTGTATGTTCGTTTGAAGGCGCTAATCTCAGGAAGTACTGGTCCGATTTGATAAATTCTTTCGATGTTAGATAGCCCATTTATCGAGGAAGGCTATAAGAAGGCTATTTATAGCACGCGGGTAAAACCGCGGAGCACATCTAGTAATATAATATGTGCTAAATTTCATCACAATTTAGAACATTAATAACGTAAGTGAGATAAAATGACTTTGATATCTGCTACATTAAAGTTCTTTTAAACAAAAACAAGAATTAGAATGATTGAAAAACGAACCATATCTCAATGCACGTAATATTTTTGTGTATTTCGTTTTACCAATATTTTAGTTAGAGGTTAAAGGCTACTTTGTATTCCAGTCCGCATGAAGGGAGGTTAAAAGCAAATCCTTGACGATGTAGCGCCTACGAGTTCATAATATTTATTTTATGAACAATATAACATGTTACAATCTTATAAAAAAGGAAATTCAGGTCACATGGGCGATACTCCAAATTCAGCGACAGATTGCCTGTATTTATTAGGTTTTTTAGGTATAGGTCTGAATAATTTGTACATAAAACGTTAAACATTATGGTGACCTATACTCATAATATTAAGAAACATTAAATACAGTGTAGGACTATTTTAGTGACCTAAAAAAAGTATACGTCGCTAAATAGTTTATCAATTTAAATTTTTATCCTACAATCAATTACTTATCCGAATTAATTACTATTTCATAATTCTGTGCCTCCAGTGAATAAGGGAATAACTCAAAAACAGCACTTTTCAGGAGAGACAAAAAACTATATATCAATACTAAATCTTTATTAATTCAAAATTTTAAGCTTGTATGTGTAAGATATGATGTTAGACTATATTTTTACATATGAACACATATTGTAACAACCCCATAAATATACTTTTTTCGTGTTTTTTTGTAGTTGTGGCCTTATGAACGAGTACTTCATGGAATAACTCAATGTATTCACATACTTTTTTTTTTACTCTTTGCAATATAACGACTTATGCCCTTATGCACTATGTTCATAGTCGCACAACACGACTTATATTATTGCCAGTTTTGGTTTTATAGAAATGATGTGACTTATTATGCTTGAAATTTGTGTACTTTATGACTCAATTGAGGCATTTCAGTGGAAAAACTATGCACGTAGCTTGAAAAACGAATGAAATCAACGGGTTTTTTTATCGTTATTAGATAATAAAAACAAAACAAAATTTAGGTATTTATGCATTTAACCCTAGAAGTCCAATCTACGTAAATTTGACGTATGAACTCTTCTATATTTACCATCGAATCGCTGCAAAATCCAGAACCAACTTATTAGCCGTCTAGACCTAGCAGTACATAGTTGGCTCATCCAGGTAAATTCCGCAATTTGGTTATAAAGAGGATGTTGTGCGTCATTTTGACGTATAATTAGGCTTTTCGTAACTTTTAAGATTGTTTCAAATTTTTATTTTGTGATTTATTTGAATAATTTTTTTCCAAGTCACGTTTCACATGATATCTATAGTATTATACTATAGATTGAGTATAAAATGGGTTCCAGACAACTTTTATACTAGGACGAAAAACCTTCAATTTTAGTAAATGACGATTATTGTCCTCCGCTGGATTTGGACTTCAAGCAAGGGGATTGGGTGGCTGAAGATGTTGTCCGGAGTAAAACCGAATATGTTATGGGGTTTTGTTACCCATGTATAATGAAAGTCGTAGATTGTAAAATAAACCTTTAATCGATCTTTCAATAATACAGTACTATGTTGTTAATGCTATACAGTGTTTCACCAGTCACCACAATGAGTCTAGTCTGTACAGGTTAGCAGGAGACAATCTCGAAAATTAATCGTCGAATCAATTTAAAATTCGATCAAGTGCGTTCCGTTTCGGAACGCCACAGATAATAAAATATAATAAAAGTGGCAACGCCACAATGTCATGGTGGTATACATTGAGGATACATTAAGCACTATAAAGAGATAAGAGAAGCCCGAAAACCATATTCCTGTATGTTCAGTTAATACAGGAAAAGTTATAGGTGGTCAGTGGCGATATTTTACGGCATGATATAGAATTTTAACAATTTCTATATCATATGATGTTAAAATAATGTAGATAAATAAAGAAAATACAGTGAGCCGCAAAGATTTTATGAAAAAATTAAGCACAGATTTGAAGGTGCCTTGGATGCAAATACGACTTGTGGCACGCACTTTGAAGAGACTCTACGTGACAAAAGCCCAATTTTTTCAAAATATGTGGTACCAGAGTATCCATAAAATGTTTACGAAAATGCAGGACCAAAGAAGTATCGATATTGCGGATTTTTTTCCTATAAAAAAGGCAAATTACCAAAGCACAGTGGCTAAAACGCTATATGCGGAGAAAACGATATTCATAATTGTCAAGACTGGTTATAAATACTTTTTTTTATGCGACTATTAAAGACTATAGTATTATTGTCTTGATTATTGTAGTTAGATAATTAAAAAAAAAAAAGATTAAAAACGAGTTATTTTTTAAAAACTTACCCAATTATAAGAAGAAAATATAAGTTTAACATTTTTGTTGGTTTTTTTTAGATGATTCAATTATCGTTCTGTATTTATATAAGCAAAGAGTATAATATTATTAAATGAACTTAATGTGTTAACTGTATTTTTAATATCTATTGCAAAAAATAGTTAATTTGCATAGAAATATATTAGTATCCCAAGTTAACTGATAAATACCTTTTTTAAAAAATATAAAGATTTGTTGTTGCAGATTTATTGAAAAAACGATTTAAAAATAATAAGGAATAGTGTGTGTTGTTTCCGTGCAGTATTCAATTAATAGACCAATAGCAACACGGCATTAATGCCAAACTGTCTCATGTCGTCACTTGAACCAATGACACTAAAAGAGTTGTTCCTTTATGCTCATGTTGGAAAAATGACACAAATGCGTTTATACTAAAATAGTGTTAGGACTGATGGAACAAAATGAATTAAGTCTTTATTCAAAAAGTATAACTACACATACGTCTTTGTGTTCGTGGGTACTTTTGACTCGAGACGAATAGTTCCTTTGCGATTGCCTAAAATGATGGATAAGGTAACTTATACCGTTAATCACACCCTACTTATACCGTTTGGGTCATTCGAAAAAATGGGTTAGGACGCAGCTAGAGATATGACCTTTTGATATGTTGTGTATTTTGACGAGCTGAATCCAATGGTGCAATAAAAACCAAAGGGAATAACTCGTCTTACTCCCTTATTCACTGGAGGCACAGAATTATTCCACTGAAAACGTTTCCTAAATTTAAACTTGAAAAAAAAACCGCTTCACCTTTCAAAACTTCAATGAAATCGACCACAATTTCCATACATTCCCAATAAAGCGTCAAGTTTCAAAAGGTACATGAACCCAAAAGAAAACACTATAAACAAGACCTCTGTAATCTGTCCGGGTTTCACAATTAATTAACCCGTGACCGGCCCGACCTAAACCTTAGGTTTATGCGTGATCAATGACGATGAAATGTAGCCTTTTATCTAGACAAGGTGCTAGGTTTGAGTTATTTTATCTAGACTTTATGGTATGGAATCTCGTTTTAGTTTTGGTTTTGTGGGATTTTTGTGTAGTACTGACCGCCTCCTTGGTACAGTGGTTGGGGCTTGAGCGTAGAACCGAGGGGTCCTGGGTTCGATTCCCGGTGGAGACGAAGAAAAAAAAAATGTCTCGGTCTGGCAGGACACAGAAGGCTGATCACCTACTTGTCCCTAAAGAAAATCGATCAGTGAAACAGATGTATGAATAATGCATCTGCCCCTTACCCCACTACGGGGACACGGGACTTCAGACTGATGGAGATTATTCTTATATAAGTAATGTAAATAAACGAATAACGTTTTCACTTATACTTTATAGAGTTGTAATAAAGATATTATAAAATTTTAATTTTTACATAAGTACCTATATGGCGACGATTTAAGGTAGTTAATGTATCTTTGTTAATAAAAATTAAGCGCCAAATGTTGCTAAGCATTAAATCTCGAGCCATTTCAGTTTTATTTTGGTCGAAGGTAATTCTTATTTATATTAAAACGTAAACATTACGAGGAAAATAGGTAGAAACGTTTATTTTCTCATAAAAACCGCTCTATTGCCAGCTGTCAAACATTTGACATCATCAAAGCAAAAGAAGTATCGATTATGGCAATAGCTGATAAATGAGAAAAAACGTCCTACACAGACGGAGTCGGGCAAGCAGCTTGTAAATAATAATATTAATCATACACTAGGAAACTCGGAAAACTTTGTTTGAACTGACTCTCATTTAAAGATATGAAAAATAGATGTTTTGTCGATTTTCACACGTACTACGTCATATCCGACGTCATATCATGTATTTGGTCAAACAAACATCAAGTTTTCCACACTTAGAATTAGTTGTAACTAAATACCTTTGTTACAAACAGTTCTAAGTAGGAAAAACGCGCTGAAAACTGGAAAACTTTACTAGAAAACTTACATTTAAGGCTATGAGGTTTTAAATGTAACAATATAATATTAAACATCTACCGTTACTTTAACATCTACCTTCATTTTAGGAGACGCTGTAAGTCTTTTCAAACACCACAGCATTTAACAATACTCTGAACACTTGATGTACGTCACATTTTAATTGGGGAAGTTGTCGAATGAAAACCAGCTACATAATACTTCGTTGGAGGGCTCTTGTGCGCTTGTCACTTGTCACAGGTAAATAACTAGGCACCTATCTTATATACAGCGATGGACAAGCTATATTAGCTTTCATTTTGTGATAAGAAAGAAACATTTGACTGCTTGAAACTGAACACACTTAATACAATTAAAAAAAAGATTATGTCTAATGAAAACAGTACAATTCAATAAAAAATGATATTCTAACACAATAAAAAAACGTGAAATAAGTCAGACGAGTGGATTTGCAACATTTTAAATTGATACTCCGTTTCCATTGTTCGTTTATAGTATTCCATATACCATATGCAAACTATGTTGTCTCTATTAGACACAGATATTTTTGTCAATTTACACTGGATAATAAAAATTAAGTTCAATCAAATACACGCATTTTGTAGCGCTGTGTAGGACAGTAAATTAACTGCAATGTTTATTTTATTCTGACTACACAAGTAATTCATATCGTTAATTAATAAAATGTTTACAAATCAACTTCAATTGCAGTATTTTAGCTAGCTAATAACACATATTATTGTAATACAAAATTACACTAGGTAAATTTTACACTCACGTTTATTTATTCAAATGCGCATTGAGCCACTGATTTGTATTAATTTGGCATCACCACGTAGTTATTAATATTTTTCTTTGATTACTTTATCCAAAAATATTTGAAATATAATAATTTTCGTCCGCAAATGATTTAATCGCATATAAGTTATGTAAATATTAGAGAAAAGTAAACGTTTAGTATCAACACTTACGGTTATAAAGCTTACTTATTTTCTACTGTTTTTCTGAACAATTGAACGAAACAATTTTTTAACTTGTCTTTCTGTTTATCCTGGCTTATCTTTTGAATGAAATAGATTGTTATGTGTATTTTTAATAATATCCATCTTCGGACCACCTTTGTGCCAATACACAATTATAAATTGCATTATATAAGCAGCTATAATTATAACTCTAGCTAGCTTCACAATATCTCACGACTAGCTTCATATCTCACCCGTACCTGCAGCACTTGTATTTAACAAAACTAAAGAGCCGCGTTTCCGAGAACCTTGTTACGTATAATTAAGTACAATTTCAGTTATCGCTACAACTCCTATTCTCTGAGCTTGAAAAGATTTCTCGCTATTCAATTTATTTTACATTACTATGAATTTACGACTATTTTGAAAGAAGTAACAATTTTATGGTACAAATGAAATAAAGTATATATAAAATTAAAATCGTTTATTAAATTTTAGATTATGGCATTCTTTGTGAATTGTTTGGTGTTCGTAAAAGGTATAATGAGGAAGATGAAATATAATATACTAGCTTTCCGCCCGCGGCTTCGCCCGCGTTTTCAAAGAAAAACCCGTTCCCGTAGGATTTCCGGGATAAAACCTATCCCATGTCCTTTCTCGGGTATCAAAATATCTCTATAGCAAACTTCATGCAAATTGGTTCAATAGTTAAGGCGTGATTGAGTAACAGACAGACAGACAGAGTTACTTTCGCATTTATAATATTAGTATGGATTACAGTTGTTGATATTCTTTTAAACGATAATGTGTTATGAGAATCTGTAATTAGCTCTTCGTAATTTGTTTATTATATAAATAGTAGATGTGCCCGCGACTTCTTTCATGCGTGCGTATTTGTGAAAATAAATTATAGTCCATATGTTACCGAGGGCTATAAATATAAAAAAAAGCTATGGTGCTTATATCAATGCCATTTATGTTACTTTAGTTATGGTTTATAATATACTAGCTTTCCGCCCGCGGCTTCGCCCGCTTTGTCTAAAACATAATACTAAAACCTTCCTCTTGAATCACTCTATCTATTAAAAAAAACCGCATCAAAATCCGTTGCGTAGTTTTAAAGATTTAAGCATACATAGGGACATAGGGACAAAGAAAGCGACTTTGTTTTATACTATGTAGTGAAGTTATATTAATTTACTTCAATGTAACAGAAAATTACAATAGACTTGCATTTCTCTAAAGCTATTTGAAATGAATGAATTGAAATAAACAAATACTTCCAATTGCAAACATGATTGAGAAAACATAAAAGCCAATAAATCAGAACACAAATTGATCAATCTTGACATAGTTTGCAAATATCAAAGATCGGGTCAACTTTGATCAACATTGTTGGTAATAAGCAGTAATAAGCTCATTAAATTGTTTGTTGAGTTGACCTATTTGTGAATGATATATTTATGTTTCCGATGTTTTTCGCATAATAAATTTCTTAGAAAATGGTTTAAGTACTAACTAGAGATTAGGAAGTATTATCCGCCTTCGTAACAAGTCAATAATTGTCGTGGTTTAGTTTAGCAATGATGACAGAGATTTCCATTTAATCACAAAGTTTAGGGTTTGAAAGTAGTCGAGCATAAAAAATAAAGATTTTTCATTTTCTTTATTATAAACGGGACGGTTTTGGAAATATAATATGAGAACCAAGAAGTGTTATTGTCTTTACCGACATTAGACATCTACTTACTTGTTGAGGAAATTAAAAAAAGAGCATGTGCACTATAGTGTCTGAAGTGAAACTTCTTTGGCAAGATTCAAAGATACCAAAATCATCGCCTTACTCCATAACGTGACCGTATTGCCATGACGCGCCCTTGAAATTTTACACGCGCATAGAGAAATTTCACTTCAAAAATTGAATATTACGATTGGTGATTCAAAGAACTAATGTTGGAAAAAATAACTGCTGCAGCTAGATAAAATCGAATTTAACTTTCACTTTAATATTAGTGACGAAATCATAAAATTAAATATCCAGAAGATCGGAAAAGTTTTCAGCACTAACTATCCTGTTGCTAACTTGTGCAAGAAAGTTCATAAATTAATAATCAAAGTGCGATATTACATCTGTATGCAGTTAACACTTTTATTAGATTTAAGTGGTCTTCTTTAATTTCGAAAATAATGGCTATATTTATGTGTTACTGTATTGTTTTGTTAATAAAATATTGTATCTTAATATAATATATAAATCTCGTGTCACAATGTTTGTCCTCATTGGACTCCTAAACCACTTAACCGATTATAATAAAATTCGCATACCATGTGCAGTTCGATCCAACTTGAGAGATAGGATAGTTTAAACATAATATAGTTACCACGGGCGAGGCCGGGGCGGACCGCTAGTTGTATTATATGTATGTATGAATAAATGGTGGACAACGTTCAATCTACATTATCAATTTAGCTTCGGCTACTACTACGCTAAAATTTTAAGAATTTGTATTATTATTATTTGGCTCTTTACAGTAGGGACACCTACATGCAGAATGCAGATACATAATTATTTATTAATTAATTACATATTTAACACTGTGTGTATTTCATATATAGGTATTTTCCTAACAAAGCTGTCACAGTATTTCCCACGTCTCTATAAAAGCCATAGGCCAGTGACCTTTCCCCAAATTTAAGTCAGAGATACCTTTTACACACCATAAAGATAAAGTAATCGATGTCTCACGCACCGTCGCACCCTTAACCGCTTCGGCTTAACGGCTCGACTCCGGAATTTATTCTCCTTAAGATCAGTTCTGGTTAGAGTGCCTTCACACTGACTGCGGTGCTGTGACGTTGATAATCTGTGGTATTAACTTAATTAAATACCTATTTGTAGTCTATATGTTATAGTAGGTTGGACTGGTCAAACCTCAGAGCTGGCATAAAGATAAATGTGATCAAATCCCAAATAAATGCAATATTTCGGCCTTTTACTAAACAATTTTTTCTTTTGTCTAGCTGAGGCGTCTTATGCGCATGCGATGCCTATGTTGCGTTCGCCTACGCCCGAGACTGCTGCTAACTTCAGTCAATCGATTTTGTTATTTTTATTTATTTATTTTGTTAACTAGCTTTCCGCCAGCGGCTTCGCCCAAGACAAACTCACATAGTTCCTGTTCCCGTGGGATTTCGTAGATAAAACCTATAACCGGGATAATATTACGATTTTATAATAGTATTTAGTAGGTATAGATTGGATCAACATTCATATTATGTTCATATCGTTCATATCGATTTAAAATTCCTGTGATATTGTTGCAAAAATAAATTCACACGCAGACACAATTACAATTTTGTCCACAGACTAAAGGAAACCACTTTAAATATTGTAAAAATATCCTCCAAATAATATAAAAGCAAATAGCCTATACTATCACTCAAACCATATATTTAAATTGATGTTTTACAGTCCAGTCGTTTTTGAGTTTAGAGTTTATACATAATATACAATCAAAGCATAAACATTAACAATATAATATAATACTTATATAATATAATATTAGTTTGTGCATTAGTTAAGGACACTCCACACCCCTATCACGGTCTACTTACGATCTCTTTATAGCAATAACATGTAGGTTAAAACATCATAAATATGAACTTATTATATTGAATCATATGCTATAAAAGCTTTTCTATTTCGTAAATAATGTAACATTATTATGGTCAATTGATTGATAACTATATCACTAGTTTTACCCGTGAATTATATTATTTCTATATCCTTATAGAAATAAACTACTTATAGCGGGAAAGAGATAAATTAATACATTTTAAATTAGATACAATATTATGCAAGGAACATACCTAATACGGTGTTACAAACCTACATAAGTACGATTGTTTTGGATAGACATAAAAAAGTACTAAGGAAGGACAGTGAATATAAAAGAAATATAGAAATATGCAGCTTTTTAAATACTCTTTAAAACTCTCTTAAATCACTATTAATACAATTAGAGCTTGCAAACTCTACTCTTTCACATAAATTACCATTACGAAGTACCGATATCTTTAAACCTTGCACATCAATATTATTTACCTAATAAGAAGTTTCTTGTCTTCATACAATTTACTTTCAAACTCAAACTCAAACATTTATTCATTCAATTAGACTTCTTATAGAAGCACTTTTGAAACGTCATTACATATTTTAAAATTTACCACCGATTCGGAAAGCAGTATCTACGGAGAAGAACCGGCAAGAAACTCCATAGCATAACCGGCAAGAATATCCATTTCTTCCAATATACTAACAATATAGCATCAGCGGAACCAATTACATTTCTATAACATCTACAATTGCATTTTAAAGCCAATTTTATATTCATAAAGAAAACAGCAGATGTTTCAAAAATGTACAGAATAACGAAATTTCAATTTTCATTCAAGAACTCCATTGTCTGTTAACAAAGGACGAGGAACATTTAAACCATTTCAATTTTAGCTGCTTTATACTCTGTTAGAAATTATTCTTCAACAATACCCTGGTTTTATAAGGAAATATATATTTTTTAAGTTTAATAGAGTGACGGTTCATCGGAACGCAGTTGTTTGATGCAGGGAACGTAGTATTAAAAATGGCATGTAAATGTCAGTAAAAATCATGATAGAAAAAAGTTAAAATAAAATTACACTAATATTTTAATGAAATTACTTACTTGGTAGTTCATATAAATATCCAATTACAAAGAAGAATAACTAAAAGAGCAGCTATGGAGTTTCTTGCCGGTTCTTCTCCATAGATACTGCTTTCCGAATCGGTGGTAAATGTTAAAAGAATGTTATGATGATTCAAAAGTGCTCTTATAAGAAGTCGCATTAAATAAATGTTTGCGTTTGTTTCAGTTTGAATGAACCCTGAAAAAATATTTTCTTCTTTCTTGTCACAAAAACGCGACGGTTTGCCACCAGTGTATGTCCACCCTAATCCACTAGTGGCTTATCAACATTTTCTGCTTTGGCTGGTCCGGGATAATTACTGGATTTCATGAATAATTACATTTTGAGATTTGTTTAAGTAGAGATTTCCGTGATTCACTAATTGTTGGAACGATTTCATTATTTGTAGTGTGGTGAAGCTTTTGTTTGATTATATGTATTTATGTATCTGTATATTTTATGGGACAATAATAAAAGTGGCTGTTTTTGTATCTTGTAGCTCTTAAGCTATATTATATTGTATGTTTATGTCTAATTAAATTTAATTCATTTCATTTTAAAGTTGGTTATTTATTATCGAATTAAGACTGGATATTTTGGAGAAAATTTCTTGAGATAAACAAAAAAAATGAAGAATGTATAGTGTTAGACGTAACTTTTGATTTAATATTTTTGTGGATGAATAGTTGTCAATATAGCTGTCACTGTCACCTGTCAGAACATGCTTAGCTGTCGCATACTATAAATTGCCGCTTTCCTTTGACTCGGCGCGCAATCGTACGGATCGTGCCTAGGGGCTCGGACGTTGTTTATACGACGTTTGACCCAACTACCTTCACTTTGCTAATAGTCGTTGACTTGCTGCGATTTGTTAATCAATTAGGTAGCTGTGTAGAATCGCAGTACATTCTTATTACATTCAAACTAATATTTAAACCGGCCTCCCTTGTTATTTCTTACATCAGAATTGGGATAGAATTCAAGCCCACTATTTTTAAATGTGTTTAAGTTTACGTAGTTTTGTAACTGGCATTTGTGTTTTTTTATTTCGTGCGTTGTGTAAAGTAAAAGTTTGTTACGTGGATTATTGTAACGGGAATGTCCATCGAAGAAATTGTGTGTGCTATCTGGGCTGCGGTCCAGTGTTTGTAATAAAAACCTCTCAGTTTACAGGTACATTAGATTGAGGGATGCGAGGGCCCTACGAAGTAGTGAACATCCTGCCTAGTGATCGATACGAGTTGAAACTTGTTGTGGTGACTACGGAAAGAAGACTCAAGCCGCGGCACAGCATAATATGGTGCCCTGGCGTGGCGAGTGGTGTCCTGAAGCATGTGCCGAGTTTTTTTGACGTTGAATGTTATTGGCTCGTAATGATTCAAATCGCTAGTCGAACCCTGGCGTTGAGGTATTGTCTAGTCGCTGACGTATCGTAGTGATGTATTTC
>CAJQZN010042009.1:0-17464 GCA_907164685.1 Colias eurytheme | reverse complement strand
ATTTCTAAGACTGCATATATAAGGTACATGATTATGACTTGAATACGATTTTTAAAGGCAATTTACGTATCTTGAGATTGGCTTGAAATATAAGGAAGTACGGTAGATCATTTCAATTGCCTCATTGGAATCGCAGTTAACAAGAGATTAAAAAAACATTTCCTTTAACAATAATTGTAATTTATCAAAACTTTATTTAAATGTTTCAACTATCGCATACTTTTTATTTTTTAAATTCGTATTTTTTTACTATAAAATGTATAAATAAAATTGTTTCTTATACTGATTGCAGGGACTGTGTTTAATAATTTATTTATATAGTAGATGTCGTCTGCAATTGCTTAATATTTTTATTTACTTCACAAAGTACCCTTTTCCTTTGAATAAAATAAATTGTAACAGAACTGTTTTTATTTGATGTAGAGTTTTTGCAGCGTCTTGTATTAAAATGAGTTAAACCTATAAATTGTAAAGTTTCAGTGTGTTTATGTAAATATTATTTGAAGATTGAAATATGGTACTGTTCGAACATGTAAGAACATTATTTAATTACTTACTCCTTTCACTCTAGTTTTAATTTTTTCTATGTCTAAATACTTATTTTGCTTTGAACATCTTACTTGCTGTTCTAAAGCATTTTTGCATTCATGGATACAAAAGATATTCTATAGAATCGAATGAAATAATATGATAAGCATTCGTGCTTTCATTCCTTACAAGAGTATGAAAGTAAGGTTATTTTTGTATGAAGCTCTGTAAATTTTTAAACTATTAAGCTTAATTTTTTTTTTTTGCTATACTAGATGCGATTCGCAGTGTCACCCGCTTGGCTCCGCTCCTGTTGGTCTTAGCGTGATGATGGATAGCCTATAGCCTTCCTCAATAAATGGGCTATCCAACACCAAAAGAATTTTTCAAATCAGACCAGTAGTTCCCGAGATTAGCGCGTTCAAACAAACAAACAAACTCTTCAGCTTTGTAAAGCTGAAGAGTTTGTTTTGAAATATTATAATATTAGTATAGATTAATAGCTTTTGCCCGCGGCTTCGCTCGTGTTAAGAAGTATTACAATTAATTAGGTAAGTAAGTGTATGCTGTAATACTTTTGTTTTAAGCATGTGTAAAAAATTATGGCCTGCAAGACTTCAGTAAAGGCTAGGGTTGCCAACCGTACTATAATATATAGTATTGTACTATATTTCGGGTCTGCGTACTATATACTGTTGAAAACATATATAGTACGCAAAAATACTATATTTTCAACACCGACAAATGTAACAAACAAATCCTTCATTTAAAAAAAAATAAGAACGCGCCTTTTAATTGTTAAGATGGCTAAGTCATATAACCTATTGCGCATATATACAGGGTTACCGGGAAAGTCGTACAGAATATTGAAGGACGTTATTATTCAGGTCATTTCTGATCGAATAGGTCCCATAATATGGTATCCGAAACCTAACCGTTATGGAGATATTGAATTATTTTTATTATTAAACTAGCTTCCGCCCGCGACTCCGTCCGCGCGGATGTTGGTCTTCGCGTGGATGGTCTCCATTTTGATTAACTCTGATCTTCTAATCTTATAAATATCTATTGGACCCAAATACGGCTAGGCCTATAATAATACACAACGTGTGTTCGCGGTTCTACAGAACAACGTCTATGGATAAAACTGAAAAATTAAGATTAATTTTTTTTCTACGTATTTTTCCAGGATAAAAAGTATCCTATTTTACGCCCAGGATAATAAGGTATAATTATACCAAGTTTCATCGAAATCGAACCGTTAGTTTTCACGTGATGTCTTCACATACAGACAGACAGACAGACAAAAAATTTAATCACATATTGCACGCCTCATAAGCGAAGCGTTGAGGTGGGTACTACTGTCACTTCGCGAAAAACATCTGATTTTTCAAACTTAAAATATCTTTATGTATCATACATTGCACTTGTAAGATAATACATACACACACATATTAAGAAAAAACACTATTTTTAACGTTCATGATATTTTTGATGTCATTTTTGTTATTTAAACTAGTTAAAAAACAGTTTTAAAAAGTTCTGTCTTGGACGTCCGTGTGTCTGTATGTGCGGATCCTTTTTCTTGTTAACACGATAGCGACCGAAATACTTTACTAATCGAGTCTTTTTTTTTCTCTTACGCTTGAGTATGCTCAGGAATAGAACCCTTTCATTTTTCAGGGTCTGATTCGATGTGGTTTAATTGTTATTAAATAAACAAAAATAATAATTAATAAATATTTATTAAAAAAAAATTATGAGGCGTGCACTTTTGGATTTTCCAAATTATTTGGGTTTGGTATCGATCCAGTAACACCCCCTGCTATTTATTTTTTCAATATTTTCAATGTACAGAATAGGCATGACGAAAGATTTTGAAATCCTCTTCCATAATGTGTGTATACGTTTACTATACAAGAAAAACCCTATATTTCGGTAATATACTTAAATTTAACGAAGATTAAAGCCATTTTTCAAAAAATATTTAATATCTGTGCCAAAACAGCTCGCAGGTGTCATGGCGTAGGCGTGACGTCAAACTTTGGTAAATACGTAATTATTTGTACGCATTGTGAAGAAAATTAAAAAAGTCTTTATTTAATATGTGTTATATAAACGAATTTCAAAGTTTATGAGTGGTGTGCAGTATTGCAGTATGAATCCACATAAAAATAATGCTCAAAAATGTGTTAGTAATTATTTCAAGCGAGAAATAATAAGAAATGATTGTATAAAGTTGGTGCGGAGAACCCCGAACCACGTATTCGTGAATTCCCAATTGTATTTCTGTTCTGAGTCGATAAAGCATACGTGAAACAATAGAAAATAAATAAAAATGCGTATTCTCAACATATTCATAACAACAAAACACATCTGACGCGAGTTGTTTACTTATGCGTGACGTCACGCGTGTTTTAGTCAAAATGGCTAACTGCAGAATTTCAATGTTTTATTTTATTGATAATCTAATTAATCTTAATGGTTTTAAGATTTCTAAGTCACTATATTGAATTTATTTATTGTACATTTTCCCTTAAAAACACTAATACGATCATTTATGGATACTGTCGTCATGCCTATTGACCCTTCTACAGATTTATTATACAGGGTGTCCCACTGTTGGTATACTAAGCTCAAAGGAGGTTATAGTTTTGCATACGCTGAGTACGTAAAAAATAATTTAAAAATTCCAGATTCATTTTTTTTTTTCAAATAGATGAATTCTTAAAACTCTATGTGTACACCCATAACAAGCGAGCCGCCCAACTTTGCCACCAGCACGTGAGCTATCGTTTAAGATTATGTTTTCATAGATAAAATGCTCATATAAGAGAAGCGGTATATGCCGGCTGCGCGAAGCTAGAGAAGAAAACATGGATTTTCAGGAAAAATTTAGCAAAAAATTTTGGACGTAATTTTTTTTTTGAGTATTTTTTACGTGATCAGTGTATGCAAAACTACAAGTTCCTTCGCGCTTAGTATACCAATAGTGGGACACCCTGTATATGTATAGATTTATATTGAAGCTGTTAGTAATAGGTTCAGTTTTTATTGATCATTTTTATTAATGTGCATGTCTTCTAATTGGAAACATAAAAAAACCGAGCCCTAGTAGCTCCAATCGAAAAAAATCGATAGAAAAGCCAAAAGAAAAAATATTTTTATTAAATATCTTTAAAATTCAATATCTCCATAACGGTTAAGTTTCGGATACCATATTATGGGACCAATTTGATCAGAAATGACCTGAATAATCCTGCAACATTCTGTACGACTTTCCCGGTAACTCTGTATACCAGTGGCGAGAAGAAAGAAACAGAAGTAGTGTATTATTGATAAAAAATGAGCTTTTGATTTATATTAATGATATTAATCTAAAAATTGAATGTGTTAAATAGCATATGACACTTTTAATTTAAACAAAAAGCTGTTACACAGTGCGAGAAGTGCAAAAAATATAGTTTTTATAAAAATAAATAATTAACAAATACAATATATTTGTCTATTTTTTTGTTTTTCCCATAAAATACTATATTTTTTTTAATGTACTATATTTTTTACACCTTATTTTGGAAAATACTATATTTTGATGATGAAGAGTTGGCAACCCTTGTAAAGGCTATTATTTTATATAAGCCTCCACAAAGTACCAATTATTCATTAACATTACTCTATAAATAGTCTCTTATCATTTGATCTACATTCAATTTGTCTAATTAATGCTTTCTAAATAATTATCTTCTATCTAATATAATTATCTAGTAAACTCAAAGGCATCGATCGCACACCTTCAGCTGTATACTGTACTTATGTGAAGCATGAAACGTAGTACTTAGAACATTATAAACTTAGAATTTTCATCATAATTATATAATCTAATTAGCTGTGCCCGATTTTACCCACATTTCTAAGCCTTCCTCAATAGAGGGGCTAATCCCTACTAATATTATAAATGCGAAAGTAACTCTGTCTGTCTGTCTGTCTGTTACGCTTTCCCACCTTAAAACCTTTAAACCGATTTTTATGAAATTTGGCACAGACAGTCTTTAGACCCTGAGAAAGAACATAGGCTACCTTTTATTGCGAAATATGTACCACGGGCGAAGCGAAGGGTGCGTTCAAGCAAACAAGTAAACTTATTAAGCTTTATATTATATTATTTACAAAGTATCTGTGCTTCTTGTATTTTGATTCTTTGTTCAACATGAACTGGGCGACGAAGCGTAGGATGACCTCCCACAAGATGGACAGACGATCACGTCGGGGTCACCAATGTTGAGTAGTGCTGCTGCCCCAAGGTTGCCCAAATAATAAAGCCTTTACTTTAATCACTTTTAATCCTTTTTTACAATATGTGTTGTTTTAGCTAGCCGTTATGCACTACTGAATAATAATTCTATAATAAACTAGCGGTCCGCCCCGGCTTCGCCCGTGGTACATGTTTACGTTTTCTGTACATAAAAACCATCCTCGTACTTCAAGGAATATAATAAAAAAAGAATTATCGAAATCGGTTCAGCCGTTCTCGAGTTATGCGCTTACCAACACATTTTGCGATTCATTTTTATATATAAGATGTAGAAAGCGTCGGGGAAACAATGTGGACGCACACATATACAAAAAGCTCGATCAGCGAATTACATATGTGTGTCCCTACAACCTGGTCCAAGTGGCAGGGAGCCGCTGGATGCAGGCCGCCGGTGACCGGTCGTACTGGAAATCCTTGAGGGAGGCCTTTGTCCAGCAGTGGACGTCCCACGGCTGTAACAACGACAACACATTTTGTTCTTCCATCAATTTAACGCCAAATTTTAAATGAACTATAATCACTATTAAATATAAATATAATAAAAAAATAAACAACTCAACAGAAAGGCTCTATACCACAATATATTAGGTTAAAAAAAATTCAAAAAGGTCTGGCACCAGTTAAGAGCGCATATTCTATTTAACGCAAGTCAAAAACTCCGCGATCTATTACGATAGATCGCGGCTTGCGCTATCCTTTTACTATGAACAGCATAGGTCCACAGGAGAGCGCCGAGCAACATGTCCTCTCTCTGGAAAGGCTCGCTGCCGACTGATTTTAATCGGGTCACGCGCAGTGTTTTATAGTACTTTAAAAAAAATTGTAGAAAAATAATAGAGGTACCTTAGTTGATTTTTTAAATTTTATCTTATAAGTAAGACATTCTTTTATTGCAATATGTATAAATTATATTCAATAAAGTCAAATATCTTGGTGAAAATAATCATTTTGTCGACTATAATTTCTAAAAAAATTCACATTGTTCGGATTTTAATTTCGTAAGTTAGGAGTCCAAAATAAAAAAATCTTTTAACTAACTATTTTAATAAGGATCTTTGCAGTTAGTTAAAAATAATTGTGTGTTAGATCTGTCAGCAATTTCAGATATTTTTAGCTTCGAAATTGACACTAAAAGTGAAATCAAGTAATCATCGGCTCAGTTATCTTGATGGTATTCAGAAATACTGTATTAATTGAAAAAAACTCTTAACTAACTACATAGACAATAAAATTTCCTAAAATCATTAGTAATTCATATGTTTGTAAGATAAGTGGTTGATGGACAATCTGGTTTGAAAAATCACATATTTGAGCCAAACAGCGCACGGACCGCGTACACGGCCTTAAGTTGGAAACAATTTTAAGCAAAATTTATCGCACCGTGTTATAAAATGAAATGAAAAGACAATTGTACAAAACTTTAGTCTACAAAAATTACCGTCTATTGTTACTTTCCTCCATTACGCTAATTCTAAACAAATTCAGGTAGGAGAGCGAATTGTAGTAAAATTTTAAACATTTGCGATTTTATACGTTTAGTAATGGAAAACCGATTTGAATGAGATTACGAAGGTTTGAATCTGTAGCGGGTTTTTAACCGACGTTCACAAAAAAGGAAGGTTATTATTTTAATTCGAATACTCCGTAGGTTTTCAATAGCAGGAATTTTTTTTATGGTTTAGGCCAGCTACTCATGCGCATGTAGGTACCTGCCGTAGGGCCAATATTGTAACAATCTCGATTGGTCGCAGCAATTTCAGTTGTTCTCTAAATTGCACCTGCTTGCCTATACAGTATACACACCACATTTAAGGAGCCAATTAAGGGTGCAATTCCAATATTCCCCTGCTGCAGGTAGGTGAGTAGTCGGTTTAAATGAAACTGTTCACACATAATTAGAGCAACTACAGAAGAAACAAAAGAGCAACTACAGAGTTTCTTGCCTCTTCTATGTAGAAACTGCTTTTAAATGCAACTCTTACACGATTCTAAGGTGTTTCTAGAATATATTTTTTCAATTATTGAAAAAAATAAAATAAATATTATAAATATATAGCAATATATAATATGTACATATATCTATATTAATTTGAGTTTAGTCATGGTTTAATATTAAAGTGGGAATAAATAAATAAATTGCATTTTTCTCACTTTTGAGATATCTTTGAAAAAAACATTTACAGTTAGAATGAGATACAAACGTGACTTTTCATTTTGATTTGATCGTTAATTTTACCGCATATCAGTGTTACATTTTAATAATAACTTCGCGTTCTAATTGCATTTTTAGTAGGAACTAATTGTCAATTGTTATTATTATGAATAAGAATAATTAGTACCTAATGGATACCTAGTGTTATTTAGCTTGCAGGGCTACCTAATACAATTAATATCACTACATCACTACATAGTATAAAACAAAGTCGCTTTCTCTGTCCCTATGTCCCTATGTATGCTTAAATCTTTAAAACTACGCAACGGATTTTGATGCGTTTTTTTTATAGATAGAGTGATTCAAGAGGAGGGTAGTATATAATTTATTATGTTTTAGACAAAGCGGGCGAAGCCGCGGGCGGAAAGCTAGTTATAAATAAAGTGGGTTTGTTGTTAGGCAGAAATATCTGTAATTAGTTAGTGAAAGAATTTCGAAATTTCTTTCATAAGTAGAAAGCAACGTTATTCCTTAGTAACATATCCTATTATTAGCTGATACTTAATTATTAATATAATATTTCATTGAGAAATAACAATATAACCTATAAGTAAATCATTATTTATGTTATTTCTAAGCCCATGTGCCTGTTGCTAAGTGTAAAACTCGAGAATGTCGACTATTAGCTAATTTTTTTAACGTTATTAAAGCACATGATGGTTCTTATGAAGAGAAATCACGAAAAAGGGGCAAAAGGGCAGAACAATTGGGGTATCTAGTATAATAAATAATATTTTTATTGTGAGAATGGATGTATGTTTGTTACTCTTTCGCGTAAATACTACTGAACCGATTACAATGAAATACACACATATGGAGGGTATTTTGGATTAACACATACGAAAGGTTTTATCCCGGAAATCTCACGGGAACGGAAACTATGCTGGTTTTTCTTTGAAAACGCGGCGCGAAACCGCGGGCGGAAAGCTACTATAATACATAATAATTGTCTTTGTTTGCTTTCTATCCGTTTTTTATGTTTATATTTTTGTGTTTGCATTAAATAACTATCTATCTATGTCAAATATATACATCCATACTATATAATATTATAAATGCGAAAGTAACTCTGTCTGTCTGTCTGTTACTCAATCACGCCTAAACTACTGAACCAATTTGCATGAAATTTGGTATGGAGATATTTTGATACCCGAGAAAGGACATAGGCTACCTTTTATTGCGAAATATGTACCACGGGCGAAGCCGGGGCGGACCTCTAGTATTATATATATTATATAGTATTATATATATTATATATATATTATCTATAATATATATTATCTCCTAAAAACCGGAAACTCTGTATGGAATATGTTTGTTAGTTTTCAGCAAAAAGTACGAATCCGATTAGAGTGAAATTCGGTATGCACATAGATTATTGCGTGGAATAAAATATAGGCTTTTATCCGCATACTATATGAAAAAGCCATAGATAAAGCTAGTGGCAGTAAATTCTTCGTAAAAATCGTTACTAATAGTGAAACCTGGTTAAGTGAGACATCAAGGGACCTGCAATGTCGTTTCACTTATAGAGGTATTCCACTTACCCAGTGTCTCAGATATACAGGTATAAATAAATATCTGTCTCATTTACAGAGGGTTCCATTAATAGAGGTGAGAATACAGGTTATTTCAGTTATACAGGTGCGATCATTTAATAAAATATATAGTAGGGTAGAATAGGAATGAGTAAACAAACAATGTTATCTCAGTTACAGAGGTTTATGCTTATAAAATTTACTCGTTGTCTCAGTTATAGAGGTAACTATGATGATAAATCGAAAGAACAAATCCCAGATACGGAGGTTTACCTCGTCCCACTAACAGAGGTAATTCAGTGCCAAAGTGTTGGGACCTCAGCATGAGTTCCAGTTATGGAGGTTTCTCACTTATCCAGGTCCCACTTAACCAAGTTTCACTGTATTATAAAGCTGAAGAGTTTGTTTGTTTGTTTGAACGCGCTTATCTCAGGAACTACTCGTCCGATTTGAAAAACTCTTTCGGTGTTAGATAGCCCACTTATTGAGGAAGGCTATAGGCTGTAATATATCATCACGCTTAGACCAAAAGGAGCTGAGAACTACGGGTAAAACCGCGGGGTATAGCTAGTAAATTATAAAAATGTGTTTGGATTAAAATAATAACCTTCTTAGTTCTTTCATTTCTATGACAGTGATGTAGTAGTTTAAGCAAATAAAAGTAAAACGACATTAATTGAACGCTTGAATGTGCTTGAAACAGAATTGTTTGGGTATATGGGTATAAATATGGTCAAAAGTAAGAAATAAAAAATAGCTTCAGTTATGGAACTTTTAACCATGTGTGTTACGATTATTATAAAATCTGACTATTGAAATCTGACTATCGCAATACAACAAAAGCAATGGTTAATATAGTAAGACATTTTACATTAAACAGGACACATAACAGACAAATAACCATCTACGTAGGTAGGTAGGTAGTAGGTATCATCATCATCATTGTCAGCCTACACTTGCCCACTGCTGGACATAGGCCTCAGTCACGGCACGCCATTGAGCCCTGTATAGGTAATAGGTATACTTAGTTCATAACATGAACAGTAAGACACATAACATACAATACCATGTACCAATACCAATCGGATTTTCCAAATGGCTATGAACTGGGGACCTTCAAGAAAAGAGCATATTCCTACCTGAAAGGCCGGCAACATACTCACAATGTCTCTGGCACTGTGGGTACGTATGGGTGACGTGGAGCACTTACCACCAGGTGACGCGTCTGCGCTGTTGTCTCCTATTGCATAAAAAAAAATATTACGTTACATAATGAAAACTATAATAAAATAGAGCCAAATAATACCTTGTTTGAACTCAAAATGCTTACCTCAGTTACCCTATGCAAAGCTTGATTTTATCTCACTTTTATATGAACTGGCAAGCCGCCCGTTGTAACATTGTAGCAAAAGTAGGATTATGTGCTTAACGGCCTTATACGATAAGTAGGCTTGATTTATTTAGGAGGCCGTTGACCTGTGTTTGGAATAAGCAAGGGTATAGGTTCAGTCTGCACGAACTTTTGTTTTTGCATAATAATATATTCGTCATTTTTTTAGGAGGGTATCATAAAAATGATTACAGATTCTTGATTCATAACATTTTATTTTTATTTTTTAAAGAATACAATAAATTCGATCGCGAGCCGGGATTTGAACCCGCGTCCCACATCAAACTGGCTTCTATACTTCTCTATACTAATATTATAAAGCTGACGAGTTTGTTTGTTTAAACGCGCTAATCTCAGGAACTGGTCCGATTTGAAAAATTTTTTCGGTGTTAGATAGCCTATTCATTGAAGAAGGCTATAGGCTATATTATAATATCATCACGCTAACAACAACAGAAACGGAGCCATAAGACCTATATAATATAGAAATCATTACATAGTATAAAACAAAGTCGCTTTCTCTGTCCTTATGTCCCTATGTATGCCTTAATCTTTAAAACTACGCAACGGATTTTGATGCGGATTTTTTAATAGATAGAGTGATTCGAGAGGAAGGTTTTAGTGTATAATTTATTAGGTTTTAGAGAGAGCGGGCGAAGCCGCGGGCGGCAAGCTAGTAAAGAATAATTTAACAATATTCCTTTTTCTATAGCTATAAAATATATCTCACTGTCACTGTATACAGCTTGTTAAAAAGAAAAATAAACAAAGTTATTCAGAGCATTCGCAACTAGGTCCGGAGTAACTTGATTTATCACCTTTCGAGCAAAAGTTAATGCCACGTCGATGGCGCTTTGAATCCATTATTTTGGCTTTTAAAGGATTTAAATTATGGGTACAACTAGATCTTTGTATGGATGAAGAGGTTCTTAATATTCTTAAGAAGTAACATTATAAACTTATATTAACAAAACTTAGATGTTCTATGTTGTAAATTACTTACCTATATTATTACAATACCTTGAATGTGAAAAGAATGAAAATTTCTTGATGATTTAGTAGTTTGAATGATGTATGTATTATGTATGTTTGTAGCTACCAAACAAAGAATCAATATGGGTAAGTATATAATATTTATTTATTTATTTAACTCTTTAATAGTTGTACAGATAGGTATAACCTTAGAACTAGATACTTATAGATAGAACAGAGTACAACTATTTTGGCGGCCTTATCACTTAATAGTGATCTCTTCTATATTATGTTTTTACCAAACTTTTTGATGAGCTGCTCTACCTCACATGTTTTATCAATAACAAGAAAGTGTTTACAATTTTATTGTATTAATTAGATTGGCTGAAACATTATTTCTACTATAAAATATCACTTGTAAAATTTAGAATACGCTACGCCTCAAAAAAGCAATGACAGCAATCTTTATTCTTAATTACAATTCTTTGAACATAAAAAAAACATTCACTAGCTTTCTGACCTAAAAAGCCTCACAAAAAACATAAAATACTTTCCTTCTGTTTCTGGCCTAAAAAGTAAAATTTACACAAAATGAAGATACCCAATTTATATAAAATATAAAATATATTCATATCAGTGTTGTGCGAAAGCAATTTGTCACGGGCACATCAAAACCGCGCTTCTGACTAATGAGAGCGTCAAAACAATTTCCAATGAGCCATTTATCTTTTGTATTATGTGTAGAAATGATAATTAACTGGATTGATTTTTTGTTTGGAATATCATATTATAAACGCATATTAAAAAAACTTAAAAAAAATGTAAGTCTTTGTTACTCCTTTACTCAAAAACGGAATGAACAAAATGAATGTATTTTGATAATATTATGTGGCGGTGATGTAGCTTATGTACTAGATGACTTAATAACATATTTCTATAAATCTATAGAATAACACATAAAGTCCCGTGTCCCCTAGTGGGTTAAGGGGCAGATGCATTATGCATACATCTGTTGCACTGATCGATTTTCTTTAGGGACAAGTAGGTGATCAGCCTCCTGTGTCCTGCCAGACCGAGACATTTTTTTCCTTTGTCTTCACCGGGAATCGAACCCCCATCTACGCATAAGTTCGTAAAAATATGTTTAACAATATATTTGCATAGAGTTAAAAATTTAAAAACATATGATCGTCAATTCATAAAACAATTTCAAATTTCATTCACTTTTTGTCCCATGGATAACATGAATAAGCTTTTTTGACCATTTAAAAATACTTAAAAACATGCGTATTGCTAATTTTAATCCTTTGAAATTATCTATTATACAGAAATCCATGCTTTATTTACGTTGTCTCGAGTAAGTACAAATCAAAACAGGATTCATCATTATTGTGACCCCTACTATAGAAACACATATTTTAAACAAAATCTAGAAGAACAATATAAATAATAATACAGCCTTTACCACTTAACCAAAATTTCTAGGTGTGATACCTACTAGTTGAATAGGTATATCTAATAATTATTATGTACAAAACTATGGCTCTAGCAAGAAAAACTACACCACTTTCATTAATAAATCATAAAATTTAAGTATTTTATACTTCAATGCAAAATGCATGTCAGTTCGTGGCAGTAACAAAAAAAAAATAATCACATTTCACGCATTTTTTAATATAATAAAAAGTTTCGAGAAAAAATAGTACCGGAAAAATGAAATCCATTCGGTCAATATGAAAACGTGATCTCCTTATGTACGAATAAGCACGTTTGGGTTTTATTGTTTAAACAGACTTATTAGATTCTAGATGGAAAAATAATATTTTCTAGAGCTATAGGTCATCTTTACTTCTATACTAATATTATAAAGAGGAAAGATTTTTTGTTGGTATTGAATAGGCTCCAAAAATACTGGACTTATTTTAATGATTATTTAATTAACATAAAGTTACATTATAAGGCAAAGGCTATATTTTGTTTCGTTATTAACTTGGGCCATAACGTGCGGATCCAGGACGAGCACTAGTATAAATCTAAAGAGTCTATTTGTTATGAACGCGCTAATCTCAGGACCAACTGGTCCGATTTGAAAAATTCTTTCAGTGTTATATAGGCTATTTATCGAGGAAGCTGCTACATAACATATTATTATCATCACGCTAACACCAACAGGAGCGAAGCCACGCGGTTGAAACCGCGGAGCGCAGCTTGTCAGCAATATAATGATATTATGTTGAAACCATTGATTTTTTAATCTGTAAACAGATAAAAATTAAATACGCGTAAACAAAAATTAAAAAAATTTTCATTCATGCATCTGCACAATAAAATTATTAACAAGATGGTGCTCTTAAAATATGTTTTGGTAACGCACGAATACTTTTGGTTTCAAAATGGTCGTATTCTTCTGGTTCAGAGAGTAAAGGATCATCTAGAAATGCGTCATGAATAATAATATTTAGTTACCATTCATCATACGTGATTTCTTTTTCTCAATTTATTTTTGTACGAAGTTATTGACCTCGTTATTTAAATAAAATGAATATTTATTTAGATGTTTTTATTCCTATAAAGGTAAGTGGTCAAAAATAACATTATCGAATGTGTTTCAGATAATTGTATTTAAATTTGTTTCCTAATCCTGTAACAATAGTTCAGGTAATTTTGAAGTAAAACTTCTTTAGGCGCGACTAGGGAGTAACTCAGATTTTTTTTCTGACGGAAGTAACGCTTACTGAAGTCTGTGTAGTTTCCGCCATTTAAAAATAATAATTCTGATTGGTTGTAAGTATATGTCATATACTACACGCTTCTTGACTTATACGCCAGCTAGTGGCAAATATCATAATCAATTAGGATTATTTATTTTCAAATTTTCAAACGGATCAATTGTGAATAGCAAAGTGAATGAAAAATTCAACAGTTTTAAAAACATTATTTTAAATTGCAAAATTTTTTGAAAATCTCTAAATATACTTGTTTATTTATTACTTTTAAAATAAGTAAATTAAAAATAAAAATAAACATGTTGCGGATTATAATCAATCTATTATAGAAGTGTGATGTGGGCGTGGCCCACGTGTCACTTGTAAGGTAAGATCACCTTACTTGCTCTCAGTTGTGCGCAGAAAAATATTCGAGTCGGTTGTCAGCTGTCAAACCTTTTTTCCGTATTTATTCATTAATTAGGACGTGTTGTTCGGTATAAGAGTGCAAAAATGATAGCAGACGAAATAATATCAGCAATGGAGGCATTTCATACCATCGGTAAGTCTTATTTTTATTTATTTTACATATAATATTTTATGTTATATCTTCGCTTGTAATTTGTCAAAATTGTATACAAATATCTAGTCAAAATGAACCTTAATACGTAAGAAATTAGTACTATTATAGATTGAACAGCAAACAAGAATTTCTGAAATATTATTGCAATAAACAAACGAATGTCGCTTTAGTGATGCTTGTGGCGCATATCGACAGTATCGATACTTTAGAAAAGACAAACATTATAAATATTAAATTTTATTTTATTTTTCCTTAGCTTTCATTTGTCCAATTTATTTACAGATTTCCCAAAGAGGCTAATTTAACCCTTGGCATGCCTGGTGGGCATAAGTTACACTCTACGCCTGGTGGGTCTCTCAGACCCCGATTTTAAAATGGTATTTTTTTCTATAAATTTTATTATGTAAGGTGGTGATTTAATGATTCAAGACGCATGCTTAAAGGGCAAAAAAGAGATAGTAATAAAAATCACATTAGAAATTAATCAACTTTATTAAAATATTTGAAATTAAACTTTAACTCACATTTTTAGGGTTCCGTAGCCAAAATGGCAAAAACGGAACCCTTATAGTTTCGTCATGTCCGTCTGTCCGTCTGTCCGTCTGTCCGTCTGTCACAGCCGATTTACTCGGAAACTATAAGTACTACAGTGATGAAATTTGATGGGAATATGTGTTGTATGAACCGCTACAAAAATATGACACTAAATAGTAAAAAAAAGAATTGGGGGTGGGGCCCCCCATACATGTAACTGAGGGATGAAACTTTTTTTTTCGATGTACATACCCGTGTGGGGTATCAATGGAAAGGTCTTTTAAAATGATATAAAGTTTTCTAAAAAACATTTTTCTTAAAGTGAACGGTTTTTGAGATATCAGCTCTCAAAGTCGTAAAAAGTATGTCCCCCCCCCTCTATTTTTATAACTACGGGGTATAAAATTCTAAAAAAAATAGAGGTGATGCATGCTAATTAACTCTTTCAACGATTTTTGGTTTGATCAAAGTATCTCTTATAGTTTTTGAGATAGGTTGATTTAACTGTAATTTATTATATTTGCTGCTACGGAACCCTTTGTGCGCGAGCCCGACTCGCACTTGGCCGGTTTTTAAGCAACATTTCGTGACTATAATTTTGTTAACATATAATTAGTATCAAAAGTAATGAGATCATAATCAGACTTTAATCCAGTGTAAGGCACTATCATATACTTAATCTAAATAACAAAATAATTAGCCTTCATCACTTGCATTTACACTTTGTAAAGCTTTGGTTTGGTAGCACTTTGCGCATGGAAAAATCGAGTGGTCAAGACAAATGTGACAACTAATTGTCTCACAAATGTACTAATGGATGGACAGAGGCACCTCCATTTCAGTATCCGAAGAGGTGGAGCCTGCATCATTTTCTTCCTCCTCAATCAAATGCAACTAAGTCTTCCTCATCCAACTCTAAGAATATTAAACTAGCTATATCCTCGTCTGTTAGTTGTTTATTCATGATTAAACTGAAAAAAACAATAAAATAGGATAATGTAATGTACAAACTAATATTATTTAACGCCAAATTCCAATATTTATAAGAAAAAAGAAAAATAAATACTTACAAAATAAAGTCACGCCGTATGCCTGGTGGGGTCTGTGGGACCCACACGCACTTTAAGCACATCCTTTTACGCTCGTAGCTCGCCTCGGGCTGAGGAAGTGGGCGGAGGGCATTCCGCGGATAGTAACGGCCAGCTACTAAAAACGGTGAGGCGCGAAATTCAAATTTAAACGAACTACAACGACTCGCGCGTTGGTGTGGGTCTGACAGACCCTACCAGGCATGCCAAGGGTTAAAAGAGAAATGGATAAATGCAACGTGACGAGTTAACTGAATGCCGAACAGCACTTAGCAGTCTAACAAAGGCCATCGATACAGCAAACCTACGGCAGTTCCAAGATTTAAAATAATGCATATTTTCTGTTTGTATTTTGTAAATATAGATTAATACTATTCTATTCCGTTTTTTATTTAATAATAATAATATAAAAAGACGTACTTAGTAGTAATAAACATACTCCAAAATGTGACACATTATACTATACTCGTATAATAGAAAGAAAAAAAAATACACAAAAAATATTTATTTGTGAATTATCGATATCTCGATATCGATAACAAGGCTGACATCCCTCAGGGCATAGCATCAGATAAATATCAAGTTAATGTCATTAATGTTGAGTGACACAAATTTCAACCTTATCTCTATGTGTTGAGGTTCAAAGTTATATCTATCGAAAACTAACGCCCTCTGTTGTGGAGTAGCTGAATGTTTTTCGAATTTGGAATTTCTGTGCAATGAGAAACAAAACAGCTAATATACCTAGAGATGTTATACTAAAATAAACCGTAACATGGTGCGTTAGGGTACATATTGAAATGCTGAATTTATAACCTAAGTCAGTTTTTACTCAAATTAAGCTGTCCAATCAAAGGCATAGTTTACTTGTAGTGTACTGTATAACTATCGGTTTAAATGTGTGGGTTTGGCGACACTGGTTTTCATACTAATTATGACATTATCGCACTTCTATTTGTTTTTATTGTTCTGTGGTAGTATCCATAGCAACAGATATGTATATAGGTTGTCATTCAGTTGAACAAGAAGCATATGTACGCCAACAATTTCATAAAATGTCAGTTATTGATACAGGAGGATCGCCTTATTAAATCATATTAGTTCTTAACAAATTTTACATTATTACAACCAATATTGATGTATCTGATGGCTTAGCCAACGGTTGTGTTGGAAAGTTAGTGTATATTGAACGTGATGACAGTGATAACATCATACGCTTAGGGCGCTTGTGCACTACAAGGAATTTTACTGTCCGGCATTCCGATTTTTTACGGTCCGGTGTGGCATGAAAAAACCGATGAATTGCTTGTGCACCTGTCCGTCTTTACTCGGATCAGTGCGGTACAGTTCAAGGAAGTATGGCGGTATAATAAATGATTGTTTTTGCATTTTACAAGAAACGAGTAGGTAAAAATATAGAAGGTGAAATATTATATTACTTCGTTATAATAAAAAGTAAAGTTCCGTAAGAGATTTAAAATGCGTGTTTCACTTATTTATTTTAATCGTTGACGAGGAGCTAAATCTATTCCCACTTGAACTTTAACTTACCAACACTTACTTAGATAATAATTATAGGTCAATGCTTGGTCAATGTATATA
>CAJQZN010042007.1:83577-113334 GCA_907164685.1 Colias eurytheme | reverse complement strand
CGCTCGTCGCTTCGCTCCTCGCTACTTCTTTGAATATTTACGCCGGCTGCTGATGTGACTTGCTCGCTTCGCTCGCTTGGCTAGTGCGGTAGTTCAAAAGTTTACCTAACTCGCTCGTCGCTTCGCTCCTCGCTACCTATTTGAATATTTACGTCAGCCGCTGCCGTGATTCGCTCGCTTCGCTCGCTTGGCTCGTGCGGTAGTTCAAAAGTTAATAAATATTTTCTACTCCGGGAGGCTGTCGACCTTCGAGGTTGCGCAGTGCGCGGGCAGCAAGCAGCCCGCGGCGCCGTCTTTTGCCGTTGCTATTCAATTACCCTTCCTACTGTGGAAATTTCCATACAAAATTTTCGAAAAAAAAAAATTTCGCTTTTTACCAAAAATTTTTATATGCCTGGAAGCGGACCAGGTTTTGAAGCATTTTTTACTTGGGCGACCCCGACCTACCTGCCACCGGTTCAGAGAGCCGTTGAATTTCGTGATGTATGGAAAATGGAAACAGAGGGTCGGAGAGAAATTCTGAGTATGCAGTTTTGTAAATCTGGCCGATTAGAGCACAGAAATCAATTTTCAGACCGATCGTAAAGTAACCGGCGCCACCATCTTGCTTTGAAAAATTGGCCATTTTTGAAAAAAAAATTGCGTCTAATTTGAAATTTCTCGATTGCCCTGGTAGCGCCCCATGTTTCTGATCATTTTTTAGTTCTACACCCCCCACCTATCTGGCGCCGTTTCGGAGAGCCGTCGAATTTCACGTTGTATGAAACTCGGAAACCAGCGGTGGAAACTCGATTATGAGTATGCCAACTTAATGTGCGGCTCGATTAAAGCCCCTGTGCCAAGTTTCAGCGCGATCGGACCAGCGATGGCCATTTTAGCATTTGTATGGCGGCGGCCATTTTTTCCGCCATTTTGAATTTTTTTCACTATCTGTGGTAATTGCTCGAGGTCTACTCCAAGTTTAGTTCGAGCACCCTAGATGCAGCTGCTACTGTTTGCGCGGGCCGTTGACCGTCTTCGAGAGATGAGGGAAAGTTTAAGATTTCGTATTTTTCTGGATATCCTGGGAGCTGGGCGAGTACGAATGCATCATTGGTGTATTTCTCCGTTGCGCCACCTCGTCTAAATTTACGTTTTTATGTTTGCGCCAAAAATGGAAAAATTCCAAAATCGAGCGACCTACTATGGCTCCCTGGTAGCGTCCCAGGGTGGTGATCATTTTTAGTTCCGGGGACCCCAACCCAGCTCGCACCGTTTCCGCGGGCCGTTGGATTTTACGTTGTATGGAAGTTGGAAACTGGGGCCCGGAGCCACTCGAACGGGGCACCGATCGATTCACCGGCTCGAACAGAGCACGTGTGCCAAATTTGAGACGTAAGGATTCATAAACGGCGATTTTGGCAAAGTACGGCGGCCATCTTGTTTTCGCGAAAATCCCCATTTTTCCACCACCCCTGGTAATCGAAACCAGTTCCGAGCATTTTTTGTTCAGACACCCCCCCTCCAGGTATCACCGTTTTTGCGCACCTCCAGGGGTCCACTTGGTTTTCGAAGATGATCGAGATCGCTATATTTTTCCTCTGGTCACTCGGCGCACCTCTACACGATCACGTCAAAATCCCCCCAACTTTCCACGTAGTTTCCGAGAAAACCGATGTCAGTCAGTCAGTGAGTGAGTGAGTGAGTGGTAGTGTAGCTTTATATATATATGATAAGTATAAGTACTAAGTAGGTATGTTTATTGTAGATATATAGAGATTAGAGATAGTATAACATTTGTATGCGTAATAATTCGTTTAAAATTTTCAGTTGAATCCATATTCCATACTCATTTTTGTGAGTGATAGTGAAATAGGTACATGCCATACCATGATGGAGTTATCTATAGTATACGTATATTATAGTAGTTATATTTATACTTTTCCGAATTAAAATTGATCAATAATATTATTATTGAATCCTAGATTAAGTACTGTTAATATTTTTGATAACACCCAATTTTTTGAAGTGAAAACTTCTTTAGCGGCGTTGAGCACTTTTTCTGTAATGGGTATAAAATCTTAAACTCGCGTCAGGACACGTGACCTGATCGAAAAAGCGTAAGACGGATACCATTCCAAAATATCAAACATGCTCAACGTTAATAATCAAGTTTTCACTTCTGCCGGCACTCCCCCAGTGCAACCCGTCTTTTTTTATAATATGAATATTACTAACAGGTTGAGTCAATGCATAGGCTATATCATCACGTAGACAAATAGGAGCGGAGCAATGGTAAAACCACTGGGCACAGTTAGAAGGTAAATAATCCAATTCCCTTGCAAACTTAAACAATTCATCTTAATCTTAATCTTAATACTATTATAAAGGCGAAAGTTTGTATGGATGTATGGATGTATGGATGTATGGATGTATGGATGTATGGATGTTTGTTACTCTTTCACGTAAAAACTACTGAACCGATTACAATGAAATTTAGCACACATATAGAGGGTAACTTGGATTAACACATGGAATAGGTTTTATCCCGGAAATCCCACGGGAACGGGAACTATGCGGGTTTTCCTTTGAAAATGCGGGCGAAGCCGCGGGCGGTATCTAGTTAAGCATAATTCAAATAACTAAAGGTACGTCATTAGCTATCTCCAATTCGCCATAAAGCTATATAATTTCGCGCTTAATATTATTAAAACTTTCGTATAAATTTATACACCGTTCGCAAATTCCACGGTCCATCCTTTTAGATGCAAATGTCTGTTACTAGTGCTTTTCATTAGGGACACTAATTTCCAACTGTGACGTTTGATTTCGGTGTAATAACAATCGAAAAATATCAGCGTTTGTGCTAAATTACGTAATGTTATTGTGTTCTTTTAGATAGGATACATACATAAATTTTTAAACTAAATGCTTTTACATGGGTTTGGAGCATTTTTCTTTTATTTTAATCTTTTCTATTAGGTAGGCGCCAACAAAACAGAGCTTGCTATTTATTTTTATCATAATCCTACTAATATTATAAATGTGAAAGTTTGTCAGGATGGATAGATATTTGTTACTCTCACGCAAATACTACTGAACCGATTACAATGAAATTTGGTACGTAAGTAGTTGAAGACCTAGAATAAGACATAGGCTAAGCTAAGAAGCTGCGGGTGGAAATCTAGTAATAAATACATAAACACAACTAAACAAAACTGTTTAAAAAGCATTCCATTTATTATTATACAAAAAGAACAATGACACACGATAAAATTGCAATTAATCACCAATCAATCGGTTTAAATTATGATGTGGGGATCTTCCAAATAGCCCGATTTCGGCTTTTCTCAATTGGACCGTGAAATGACTCAATTGTCAACTCGGCCCATTAAATTGGCAGGACCTTTGGGATAAATAAAGTACCTAATTAATTCCATGCATGAGTAAATCGTGTATGAGGAAAAATGGGAACTAACGTTGAAATTTTCCGTACAGTAGTGACGTCATGGTTGTTGTTTTTCTAATATGTTTTCTTCTGTATTGTTAAATGATACTCCATATATTTTATACTAGCTTTCCACCCGCAGCTTCGCCCGCGCAGTCAAAGAAAAACCCGCATACTTCCCGTTCCCGTGGGATTTCTGGGCTAAAACCTATCCTATTTCCCGGGGTAAAAAGTAGCCTATGTCCTTTCTCGGGTATCAAAATATCTCTATACCAAATTTCATGCAAATTGGTACAGTAGTTAAGGCGTGATTGAGTAACAGACAGACAGACAGAGTTACTTTCGCATTTATAATATTAGTATGGATTAACAGGAACTGTCTTCTCGTACTTATCTATACTAATCTATACTTACTAATATTATAAAGCTGAAAAGTTTGTATGTTTGTTTGAACGCGTTAATCTCGGGAACTAGTGGTCCAATTTGAATAATTTTTTCTGTGTTAGATAGTTCATTTATCGAGGAAGGCTGTAGGCTATATATCATCACGCTAAGACTAACAGGAGTGGAGCACTGCGGGTGAAACCACGGGGAACAGCTACTTTTAGATTTTTCTCTGTGCGGTGATCGCAATGGTGACACGCAGGTAACTGTATACCTATTACTTATTGTTATTTTCTACGCAGAATTTTAAACAAAACAGACTTATAAATTTAAATAGACTGCTGTTTGGTTAATACAAATGTAAGTGGATCTGGAACTGGTGGAACATATTATTCTAGCAAAAATAATACAACGACGGTCAATACAACGTCTATCTCCTACACATTTGTAAGACTATAACATATAAGAGAAATAACAAAAGCTAAACTGCATGTCCACTTAAGCAATATTTTGTAATGTGTTAGCATTTTCAAAATATTATCCAAGTAGATTCACTAAAATTTCACAGTCCAATTGGACTGGAAACTTCAATTACACAGCCACAATTTATTCTAAATACCTGTGAGCATGAAACAACGCAATGGTGGGACCTGCAATATTTATGTAAATACGCAGTAACCCGCAGCTGGGCCGCTTCATGTAAAACTCCCTTATTAGCATAAGGCCCGATATACACGAGCGACGTAGGCGGTATTGTAGTGCGACTGAATTGTACTAATTACGTAGTAAAATTCGGAATTCACTAATTATTTTAAATATTACAACGTAATAAAAAAGTTGCTGACTATTTATAACAACTTTTGGTACATGATTAATGGATTTGTAAGTTTGATTTGCAGTTGAAGTATTGTTGCATATGACTCTCTTCACATTAATTTGCAAAGAAAAATGATATTTTTATATGTTACTTTTAAATCGTGAAAAATGACATTTTTATATGTAACTTTGAAGTCATACTCGCTCATCCCTGATTCACTCAGTTAGACTCTGAATAAAAACAAAGTATCGCTATAGTTGCCTTTGTCACCCAGGGATAATGTACCTAGCTATCTAAAATTGAAAGATCATTTTAAATCGGTTCAGTAGTTTCTCAGCCTATACAATTCAAACAAAGAAACAATCATCAATCTCTCTCTATAATATTATACCTCTGGTACGAAACTGGTCATTGCAATCCCATTTATTAAGGAAGTCTATAGTCTACATCTAGCTTAACATGCAGAAGCTAAACTTACTTATGCATAACTGATCGCCAGCTTATGTAGTCTGTAGGACTTCTAGCGCTTAACTGCGTTGATAAGTCCTAACAGATAGATCTCTAGAGTTTCAAGACGTTTGCGTAAACAATATTAATAATAAAAACCAAGAAATGTATGTAAAGGAAATAAATATAAAGATAAATAGATAGATAATTCTTTATTGCACACACAAGATTTACATAAAACACAGATAGTAACACAAACAGAGACAAGTATGTATGCGGCATTATCGCTAGGTAAGTATATTATACACTAGCTTTCCGCCCGCGGCTTCGCCCGCGTTTTCAAAGAAAAACCCATTCCCGTAGGATTTCCGGGATAAAACCTATCCTATGTCCTTTCTCGGGTGTCAAAATATCTCTATACCAAATTTCATGCAAATTGGTTCAGTAGTTAAGGCGTGATTGAGTAACAGACAGACAGACAGAGTTACTTTCGCATTTATAATATTAGTATGGATTGTTATGACCACATTTTAGGAGCAATTTCATAATTTATAACAACTGTTAAAAACTAAATATGTTCAAGACTTCTTCTATGTTTATCAAAAACACCAATGAACCTGCCTGGCAAACATACTTTCGAATTAACGGCAAAACACCATTCAAATTGATTAATTTCGGAGCCAAGCCATAATCATAAATATTATACACACTTCGTAAAATGTTTACAGAAAGAAAAAATTCGAGTTTCTATTTGTCAAGTTCTCATAATCAAAATTATTAAAACCTTTACAAAAATCTTCAAATTGAATCAACCCAAAAATGCCTAAATCAGACGCTAGAATTAAATTCAGCGAAAAACACCGCCTTAAACGTGGACCTCTTTAGATAAGGCCTTTTAAATTAACTACAAAATAAAATTATTTGGTAGCCTTTTTCTAAGGCGACCTCCATAATTCAAGCTGTAAATCTACTGATTTAGTAGATGGAGGTAACGAAGAAAAATTCTTAATTACGAAATTTTAAGGACATTTTGTAAATGGTGAAATTAATTTTTCCTTCCACGCCTCTGTTCGTTGAGAAAATGGTACACGAGCTTGACGTTGTGAGGCTTTTTGAGGAAAAAAGCTCGAGCTATCGTCTTGGCTATCGTATTCGGAGAGTATGTCGCTGTACCTATTCTATAAACAAAATTAAATATAAATCTTTTCTGTAGATACATTGCACACACGATACGACATTCTCAATAAACATAATGTCTCATTTTTGTATATCTTACTTTCATTCATTGCGTTAGAGCTTTAACGCGAAAGCTCATTTAAGGTATTCTACATAACAAAAAATAATCGCCAAATCGCAGCTAAGCGCAAAACTCGAGCACGGCTGAACCGATTTCGTTGATTTATTTATAATTCCTTGAAGTACGAAGATGGTTCTTATGGAGATAAAACGTAAACATGTACCACGAGCAAAGCCGGGGCGGACTGATATTATATTATAATGAAAATGTTTAACATTAAAAGCTTACAAAAATCTCATATTTTTGTTATTTCCTTGACATGGTGTTAACAATAATAATTATTATAAATCTTTTCCTATACAATAAAACAATAAAAAATATTATTGATCATAAATCTTGACTGTATAATCAAGCCTCGATAGGTTATAAAATTCTAGCAAAAACAAAGTCATAAATTACCTCGTTATAAACCTTTATACATGTAGTATCGTCAACTAGCTTTCTGCCCGCAACTCTGCTATTAAAAATAATATACATAAAAATCTCCGAATTCATCAACCTTGTAGTTTTTTTTTCTTATTATATATTTTATTCCAAATTCCAGGCCAATTCGAGATCAATTAATATATTTTACTTTTTGACTTAACTTTATTTATTTTTTAATTATGTATGATTAAAATAAACATGAAACACATTTTGAATTGTGACTCATAATTATTTTTCCTTGCTCTGACTGCTTGTCATTTTCAAAAACAATTTCATCATTTTAAATGTGGTATATATAGGTACAAACATATTATACTCGTATAGCATAAATTAAAAATAAAACTACATTATTTCTAAGAAAATCCTCAAGTTAAGGTAAAAATATCAATAAATTTTGTCGCCAGAGAAAGTCTCGTGATTTTATGTCACGTCTTATCTTCAGTCTTCGCGTCTTCATGTCCACATGAACATAATGTAATAAAGGTATTCGTTCAGAATCTACACGACGTGTTAAAATGGAAAAATATAGAACCTTAGTCATTAAATCCTAGTAAAACCTTAGTTATCAAAAGCTTTCTTATTCTTGGGAATAAGAAAGCTTTTTAATAGTGAAACAATTATTATAAGTTTGTGTTTAATTATTCTATTCTATAAAGGGCCGATTTTTCAATCCTTGGATAAAATTTATCCGTCCAATAAAGTATTACACTAACATTTTAAAATGTCACCTGTAAACTGTCATATACGGACAATTAGAATACATTTTTGAAATGGTAGTTTAATACGTTATTCGATGAATAAGTTTTAACCAAGGATTGAAAAATCAGCCGTAAGTGTAATATAACTTAATAAATCTATTAATCTCTGAATATTGTAAACTCTTTTAATATTATTTCGGCATATAAACCATCCTATTTATATTTACATAATAGTCAAAGCATGTTTCTAGTCAAAATTAAGTATTTATCAAAACTCGTAACTTTTCACAGAGATCTTGTCGGATAATTGAGTCAGTTCAATCTCGTATCTTTAGCTAAATGGATTTACTTTCAGCGATGCAACAAGTGAACTCCATTTAATATTTTCATTCATATTAAATCTCGGAGTTATCCATATTTCAAATGTAACTTCAAGCATGTTAAGATGAAAAATATAAATTTACATGATAAATAACATACTCTACAGATTTATAGGTAATATTAGTACGTATTGTAACTAATATAGCTGGTATTTTCTTCTTTCTTTTCTCCATACCAAACAAAATAATTTCGTTATAATATTATTATCAGCAACATGCCTCAAGTTATACCGGGTGTAATAAGTGTGCGCAGACGATTATTCCGTAACTATTACAGATATCAAATATAATTGTATGAAACTAAATGTATGGGAGCGTTTGATGTAATTTTTTTGGATATTTCTCGTTTTATTTTTAAAAAGTTATTATTGTCATTTTACTCATTAGGTTAAGTACTTTTAATATCAGTTTACAGTTTTTTAATATCTGCAATAGTTGCGGAATAATCGCCTGTGTACACTTAACGATTACACCCTGTATAGTTGTAGATCTATGTTGTTTTTATATCTCATATCAAAATATTATAGGTATATCAATATTCAATACCATGATCAAACTTTAACTTAAACATTTATTCACTCAACTGCCTTTAAAAGCGCTTTAGAATCGTCAAAATTCATGATTAAAAATTTACCACCGGTTCGGAAAGCAGCTTTTTCAGATAACAATCAACCAGAAACTGTTGTTGCTCTTTTAAAATCATGTCAACTTTACGTTATATCTTCATTATCATAATGATATCATTACACGTCCAAAACGTCACAGATTATCGCATTATACATTGGCATATTTCGGAGATTTACAGTCGCATTATCAAATGAATTAATTTCAATTATCGACATCAAATCCGTGACGATTCCCGTCCAATCAATTAAATTCTGACGAATTAACTAATGTTATGCTAAATGAATCGGACTGAAACCCAACAGATTTCTACATGTATTGTCATTATCATTGTTTTATATGTACTTATTTTTATTACAGGTTCAGTGTTACTTCAATCAACAAGTCGGGGGTTTGAGATTAGACCAAAGAGTTGCGAGGTCTAAGGGTTCTAACAGACGATAGAGAAGTTGTGAACGGCCGAGGCTGCTTCAGCTGTCGGCCCGTCGACGCGACGTATTGATTGCTGCCGTCGACATGCGGCGACGGCTGAAGTAGCCTCTGCCGTTCACAACTTGCCGTTCGTCTGTAAGAACTCTAAATGGTTAAAGAAAACATCGTGAGGAAACCGGCATTTTCAAAAATATTCGTGAACGTGTAACATTTAACGAGTTATGTCTTTGAAAATATGTAAAAATGTTTATGATAATGATTTAGTTGAAGCTCTTGGCTACGCCTTCGAACTAGGACTGAATTACTGATTGGAATATAAAGTTGACTTGAGTTTAAGTGTTGTTTTATTTATCCAACTATTATTTTAAATAAATGCGAAAGTTAGTGAGGTGATGTTATTCTTTCACTCAAATACCACTGAACCGATTACAATGAAATTTGGTATGTAGGTAGCTGAAGACCCAAAATAAGACAAAGGCTAATTTTTATCTCGGAAATCCCACAGCAACGGGAACTATTCGGGTTTTTCTTGAAAAACGCGGGCAAAGCCGCGAACGCGTACCTATTCCACTCCTAAGCCAAAAGCTAATTACTTGTCAATATTTATTTCAGTATCTGAATTAGTTCTGGATCATAACTTCAGAATTATTGGACTCCTATTTCCCATACATTTATATTAGGATCGACCGGAATTCGACCTTCTCATTCCAACAAATATCAATGCATTCCGCTGCACGATACAGCTGAAATATAAATTTGACAAAATATCTGCATTGCAAAACGAAAATAACCTCTAAATTATTACCTTTGAAACATGTGTAGGGTATACCTATTATAAAATACGAATCAGAAGCCAACCCATTCAAAAATTCAAAAAATTCAAATTACTTTATTTGCCAAAAAAACATGGTATACATAGATATTAACAATTGAGTTCCAGCATGTTCAGCCGTTATTAACAGTATGCAAATTATGTCACTTAATTATAAATCAAATTTTCTTTTATTATTTTCATTATCATTTTACATTTCACAGTCTACAATTATTATTAACAAAGTCAAACAATCACAAGTACCTATAGCGTATTAAAAACATCTAAAGATCTTACAACTTCAATATCTTTCTCTATCACTTTTACCTGTTGTGTGTTCATAATATTATACAATTTGTATATTGCTTTATTATATTATTATTATAAATTACTTTTTAATGTAAACAGCCGGTAACAAATACTTACATATTATAATCTTAAATACAATGTAGGTAAATTAAAAGTGTATGCGTAAAACATATTTATACATCACAATATTCTGTGGCTATACGGCTATACTGTGGCTATATATCATTCCCATAAACGCTTTTCTCCATAGCCCAATATTCAAGCAAATAGTCCGTATAATATTGTAAACTAGCTCGTAATCAATTTACGGCACATGTAGTACTTGTTAACGTGCATTAGGGAAGCAGGTGCAGTTGCTAGCAATTAGCAAAGCTGCTTCTGCGGTTAGTTAATATTGAATATGCAGATAAAAGATAATTGGGTTGGTGGAAAAATTGTATGGTATCTGCTTTAGCTATACTGTGGCGCTATAACGGGTAATGATAATGCAAAGAGAACGATATAAAGAGTAAAACTTTATTGGTGTTTAAATCTTATTCTTATTTTAGATTTTTTTAGTAACTTGAGAGCTAGTTTATGTATTGTACTAGATTTCCGCACGCGTTATCAAAGGAAAACCCGCATAGTTCCCGTTCCTGTGGGATTTCCGGGATAAAACCTATCCTATGTGTTAATCCAAGTTACCCTTTATATGTGTGCTAAATTTCATTGTAATCGGTTCAGTAGTATTTGCGTGAAAGAGTAACAAGCACACACACACACACCCTCACAAACCTTCGCATATTAGTTTTAACATGAATAAAAATTCATGAAAATGTCATTTTGATAAAATCCATTTCAAAAGGACCTGAATTTAAAAATTACGTTTTTTAGTCACTTGAAATAAACTTCGTTACGAAATGCACAGGAAATATAGCTTTATTATATTTATTTATAAGAACTATATTAGTTTTTAAGCTGTATAATGAAACGTAGTCTAGCGTGAAATCGAAACCTTCCTTTCGAAACGAAATGTCACAGTTATTTTTTGAATTAACTGTTTTCAGTGTGATTTTAAAAGTTAAAAGAGATAGATAATATTTTGTGTAATAACTTGTTACATATTTTTTTCAATTGAATAAATAATTTATAATTTATCATTGTTTTATTTATTTATTCAATCACACAACGACAAAGGCTGTTTCATTTGTTTAGTACTTGAATAAATATCTTATCATAATTTCATAATATACTAGTGGTCCGCCCCGGCTTCGCCCGTGGTACATGTTTACGTTTTCTCTACATAAGAACCATCCTCGTACTTCAAGGAATATAATAAAAAAAGAATTATCGAAATCGGTTCAGCCGTTCTCGAGTTATGCGCTTAACAACACATTTTGCGATTAATTTTTATATATTATAAAATTTTTAACCTACTATTTTAAGCGCCATGTTTTTAGTTTTTAACGAATACATAATCTGAAAAACTACTGAACCGATTTCAAAGCACGCTCACTAACAAAAAATAACCCTACACATTTTTCCCTATTACTTCCGATCCCCAAGCAAAACCATAGCAAACTATAAGTATTTACTACTAGTTTACAGTTCCTTAATACATTACGTACACAGAATTAAGGGTAATCCATCAAAGCTAATTAATTTAAATCCGTGGGCACCGGTCACCATGCGCTTTATTATTAATGACCTCGCAAAAACCAGTTAATTTCGACCCACACCTACATTACTATGAATATTCGACACAGTATAAATAGTGGTACCAGATACCTAACTTTATAACCAAATCTTTATTTTTAATTTAAGTAAATCTGTAAAATTAATAAAACTAAATTTACCTCATGGCTTCGCTCGGGTGGTACGTTTGTGCAAAATATACTAATTTCTTTGTATGTGAAGGCAAAATTAATTACCAAAACATTTTTTTTATGTTTTACGCATATTATTTTAAGATAGGACTAAAAGCCTAACTAGCCTAAATAAACTTCAAAGCATTTAAAAAAAAACTTCAAAGTCTCTACATATACTTACATTTAAAGTAACCTACTACGCTGTTCTCTCCCAACTACGAATTTCTTAAAATGGCATGAAACGGAACACAACAATGTCGCACAAATATTTTTACAAGCAATTTTACCTAATAAACATTTCTTAATAAACGCTTGTTCGCAAAATGCCATCTTTCGTAAGTCTTATGAAATAGTATTATTATTTATAGCATTTTTCTACTATTTTAAAATGCAAATTTTGTCCTATTTCTGCCTCATAATTCTTGAGCGCAAAGAAGCGAATTGTAACTTAGTTTTACTTTCGGTAAAATCTTGAAATATATAGAAGGAACGCTTCTGCAGTAAAATTGCATTTAAATTCTTAGAAATTTTCAAGTTTCCCAACTGACTTAACATAATACTGCTACATTAAATATAATTTTTTATAATTATTATTTTCAAATTATTTCTTTGTTGTTTAGAACGTACTGAAAGATAAAAGACATTTATTATGGTACCCGTTAATACAATAATTATTTTTTCGATTTCATCTCTATTCCAAAATTTTAAAAATGTTTTCAAGTAACTGCAGTTAACAATAAATCAGTAATTATTTTATATTATTTATTTCATTCAACTCTATCAATACAGCACCTTAACCTACATGCATGCGTATACTTTTATAAAACTACATAAAACTATATCTTACGCAACTTTAATTCAAATTCATCAAGCTATTACTATACTGATTTCTCTACTCTATGTTTTCGTTTAATCAGCCCTAGAACAGGGTCCCCTAAGTAAGATTTATATCGACACTTGAACAGAGCCTAAATATTAACGAGACTAGGGTGCGATGTAGTTTTTAACTTCACATCTCGTTAGTTCATCATTTATTATTCAGCCGTTTTAGCTAACCTAAATTAGTCTAGATTAGATTTTTCTTAAGTTCGTTTGCCTTGTAATTGGATGTTTTTGTTTAATGTTTATAAATAGTAAATTGAGTGGAATTTAGATCAGTAAAAGAATATATTATTATTGGATAATGCTGGCCGTGTTATTTTGGTATTTGAGTATATTTCTTATTATTAATTGTATTATTATACTAATAAAAGTTAATTCCTCGGTTCAACCGAAGAAACAAACATGGAATTTTCATGCTCAATAAAAGCATTTACATTAATTATTCTCATTATATTAATTAGTAGAACAATTTTATAAACGACCTTTACACATATTTAAAACAAATAAAGTAGTTTTATATGAATAACCTACAAAGTCATCGATACTCTTGTACTTTTTTTGAAACATAAGGAGCCGTGCAACATAATATAATAATTAAATATGTCACGTAATATCAATACACCTACATATTAAAATATCCATACAAACCATTATAAACTGACTACAAAACATATCTCTTAAATTCGGTTGCATTTTCTAAAATATACTAAGCAGTCTAAACACCGCTATTGTGAAATAAGCCGCCATGCGTGAGCTTGGTTCCTTCCTCATCATTAATTTCAACAATGGTACGTTCCAGACCAAGTATGAGCTTCGCGCCTAATTGTGAACATTTTTTTCATACCTCCAGGCAACCTAATTACGATATAAGCTGGTGGAATATGAGATTTGGTACTGCAGTTCCATATAGCTCTTATTTTTTATGTTATTTTGTAGGAATAACCCGAATAAGAGTGTCGGTATTCCCTAGGTTCGTACTTACGTCATAACAAAATAAGGAATAAATCTTAATACTATTATAAAGGCGAAAGTTTGTATGGATGTATGGATGTTTGTTACTCTTTCACGTAAAAACTACTGAACCAATTACAGTGAAATTTAGCACATATATAGAGGGTAACTTGGATTAACACATAGGATAGGTTTTATCCCGGAAATCTCACGGGAACGGGAAGTTTTCCTTTGAAAACGCGGGCGAAGCCGCGGGCGGAAATCTAGTTATAAATATTTTAATAAAATAAAAATATACTTAAGCTGCTTTCACGCTTTTTTTAATTAATAAAGATAAAAAATTAAAGCCTAACTTTTGTTTATCTTTTCCACGAATATTTGGTACTTATCTTTTTGTGATAGTCAAATAAATTTTTAACGAGATATTCCTGCCATTTATTTCGATCCTATAGAATTGATACTTCAGTAAAAATATATTGGATAATTGGCATAATTATTATTTAATGGAATAATGTAATATTATAAAACTATGTCTTCCATAAGCTATGAATCTCAAAAACATGCCTTTCGATGAGCAAAAACATTTTCAAAATCAGCTCAACCAGAGATAACAAAGTCACAAATGTCCCCAATATTAGTATAGATAAATCAACAAAGGGTAACATACCTAACACAAAAGTAGCCGCATCATTCTCAAGTCAAGATTCTAAATCCCAAGATCTCTAAACCCTACGCCATAGGTATCCATCAATGTCAGACGCAGGGTCAGGACAATGCATACATAATATATATTATGTTGACTCAAATGTTTTTCTTTTATATTATGTATGTTGTAAAATGGCTTGGATATGGGAAATATAATGTTAATTAAGTTTGTATAATTGTCAATATAGAATTTTAACAAAGCTTAGATAATAGATAATATTTTTTAAACATTTGTGACAGGTTTAACACCTAAACTAAATTGGTACGTAACTAATTGTAAGGGCGACCGTACACGGACCGCTCGAGCAGTTAACGGCTGAGCGACGTACACGGGTCACGGACGGCTCGAGCGGTCGGCGTCAACTGCTCGAGCCGTCGGTTGTTGACCGCTCGAGCCGTCGCTACCAACCGCTCGAGCGGTTAATTTTTTTGACTAGTCACGTCATTGATTTTCAGGGGGGGAGGGAGCCGTCGACGGCTCTAGCGCAGTCAACGGCTCGAGCAGTCAGTGTATGCCTCACGACCGCTCGCGAGCCTTCAACGGCACGGTGGAATTTCGTCATGCAGTTGACGGCTTGAAGCGGTCGCGACGGCTCGAGCCGTCACGTGTATGGCGGTGAATGAATGCCTACAGTTCACCGCGAGGTCGCGGCTTCAAGCGGTCGGTCTCAACTGCTTGAAGCGGTCCGTGTACGGCCGCCCTAAGGACTTTTATGCAATCTATTTTCAATTGTAAAACAAATGCTTCAAAATATATTTGATCCGACTAAAAAGAAGTATGGTATGGGCATCCAGCTATATCTATTCTTATATTGTGAACCTAAAGGATTTATTTTTTTACCTATATGATTTTCATGAAACTAAAAATGAGAAGATTAAAAAAAAATTAAGTACTATTCTATAACCGATGTAGAAAAATCTTTCCTTTACCTTTTTATTGGCTAAACTACTGAACCGAGTTAAAAAATTCTCACACAAATATCTCCTATTCTACGTGACATAGGCTTAAATAGTTGCCAACAAGTTTCAGTCAGGTTAGTGCCTATTCCATACTATTCCGTTTGTCGACCGATTCTTTACGTTAAGCTGGCGTGGCTTAAGTGATGGATCTGGGAGTTAGATTCGTATCTGTGACACGATCACTCTATATTAATAGTGTTACTTCCTGGTTTGGACTTTTATTTTTATATCTGTAGGTGGACAAGCCGCAAAGACAAGGGACATCTAAAATAACTAAATTACGGTCCAAAAATATTCAAAGAAACAAAACATATTTTCTCTAATAAATTTATAGAAGAATTTTATTTTGTTGCATTACTTAAATGATATAGAACTTTTTTTATAGCAATACTTAATAATTACACATTAATAACCAAAGATTATAAGTTCAATAAAAGCTTGGTTATTCATTTAAAAATAAGTTTCCATCAAAGCTTTCAATTCTCTACTAGTTACAATATAAAAATGCTGATTTCAAACAGCATACTACATTTTAATTTTAAAAGTGCAGATTCCTGAAACAAATCCATGAAACAATATTCCATTTGTATCAAAACTCAAAAGCCTCTCAAACGTGAAATAGTATATTTAACAAGCGCTTGCGGTAACTTTTTGTTAAATGCTTCATTGTTCCCTATTTTAGAGTCTTTTCAAGCTATTGAAAAGGTCAGAAGTAGGCCAAGGTAACTCCAAATTAGGCTATTTTTTATTCATACTATGCTAATACAAGCAATTTCCCTGTACAACTATTTTCTCTATAAACTGTGTATTATTCAAATTTTTGTAGTGCTTTCGAAAGAAGTTACAGGCGATATTTTTACTTATTTATTGTCAATATTTATTAAATAATAATCTATTACAGATCGCAATACCACTTTTAAACCTCTTATTTTATTTATCTCTTGTTATTTAATTCTCTTCAAGCTTTAATTATTCGTGAAAAAATGGACAAAGTAATGACTAAAAACAACAAAGTATTACAATTAAAATTAGTACCTACAATGATGTATTTTAAGCCGCCTAGTACATTAGTGCTTTTCCTATGTTTCTGGGTAATAGAATAAAAAATAGTACAAAGATGTATTTTAAGCCGCCTAGTACATTTGTGCTTTCCAATGTTTCTGGTTATAAAAACAAAGTTTTTCTTTGAGATAAGGATAGCTGCCATTGATAAATAAATGTAAAGGAAACAAGTAGAAACAAATTTAATTTTGTAATGGCAAGCTCTGAGCTTTTCAGATAGTTCGCACTAATATAAATTCTTTGCTATTTACTACTATTGCAAAGTATCGATTTCGAAAGTTTGTAAATATGTCGGGATGTTTGCTTGTTGATTGAATGTAAACATTTTAATCTGTAAAGTATTTTGAACATACTCATAAATAGGTGTTGCTATGTCTAAATATCATGTATCTACATGGAATTTTATAACAGAATCCATATCCATATTATGTTATAGATTAAGGGCGAGGTGGTAAATGATAAATCTATGTTATGTCGGTTGGAAAGTGCTTCTAGAAGAAGTCTAATTGAATAAATACATGTTTGAGTTTGTTATTTACGACTTATCCAGCAGGCCCCGGAATCACAGACACAATAGAAAATCTATTGTGTCGTGGCCCGATCGGGGCGCTCGGTGGTCAATGGGTTAATTAAGGCTCTAACTGATTTGACGCTTATCTTCTATCTTCTATCTATATCGGCATCACGCGTGAACAGGTGGCCCGATTTCGATAATTCTTTTTTAATAATATTCCTTGAAGTACGAGGTTGGTTCTTATCGAAAGAAAACATAAACATGTACCACGGGCGAAGCCGGGGCAGACCGCTAGTTTCAAATACATTTGCCAATTTAACTAACAGATAAGCTAAAGACAACTTATAAAAACGTAAAACTGGCTCTAAACCAGCTAAAAATGGGGATTGACCCCTTTCCACGCAACATCACGCCTATAGCGTATACATGAAAAAATTTACATTTTTGCAACGAAATTTTACAGTGACCGCTTTTTTAGTCGTTCCAGTTTTGTGGGTAGCAAAACGAAGTATTCAATGTAACGCACAGCCAGCGATTGTGCGGAAAACGACAGAACTATGATAGAACTGCATTGTTGAGGTTTTGGTTGAAAATAGTATGAAAATAGAGTACAAATTTAGGTGCTTTTGATAATAGCATAGTTGGAAATGGGAAACGAATCAGTAACGAAAAGTTGTCCCACATAGAAATACTATTATTCAAAGGATACCTACAGGAACTACTGGACCGATTTCAAAAATGATTTAAACGTTGAGTATGTATACATATGATCCCAAAGTGCTATACGCTCATTGAGTTAAATGTACTACGTACTAGAGAGGACATCGCTACTACACTATTTGTAACACGAGTTAGAGTCAATCGTCTCAAACTCATTTTTTTTCCTTACATTGATTGGTTTTAATTTATAAGAAATAAGAGGCAGAATATCTACAAAGTGTATGACTCATTAGCCACCCCACGCCGCCGCGCTTGTCGCACAGATTTTGTTCGTGTTGCCCTATCTAGTAATAATACCTCAATGTATACGCTATATATACTGTGTAGGTACCACGGGCGAAGCCGAAGGCAAACCCCTTGTGTTCTGTATAGAACAAAATGGATTACAACTAAAATTTGTTTAACCCTTAACTAGAGTCGTGGGTCCAATGGACCCAGGTTGAGTTTTTAAAGTCTCGTTTACTCCACGGCACTTACCGCAGAACCTCCCACTGTTCAGTACCTTCCTATAGTACGCCGGAGCGTATCCTGTGAGACAGACGTGTTCGGCTCGGTACTCCTTAGGTAGGTACTGACCTTTACAGGGGTCCACTGGACCCACGACTATAGATACGTATCTTTTTTATTTTCGTTATTAAATTTATTATTGTATTTTTATTTAGTTTATCGCTATGTAGAATCCCAGAAGTGTATGTGTTGATAACGAAGAGATGTTAGAACAATGGTTAAATGAAGAATTGTCAAGAAATGATGAAGACTCCGATGAAAACTCAACACCTACCCGTATTGCAGAAACTAAATCAGATAATGAGTTTTCCGATGATGATGTAGATTTTGTTATTAGATAGAAATAAAAGGAAGCAATGTTCATTCTGTTTGCCTGGCAAAAGAGCAAAAACTGTACATTTGTGCACTAAATGCAGGGAGCCCATATGCATGACTTGTGCAAATATAATTTGTAAATCTTGCACGTAATTAGGGATTGCTATTTTTTATATATAAGAGTTTTTAGTTTGTTTTTGTTTTTTCTAGGAAGCAACATACTTTTTTTAGTTAGATAAAAAAAATTGATTTAAAAAAAATAAAAATTTTGTTGAGATTTTTTATTTTTGTAAGACGCCTTTTTGTTGTATAAGAATACAACGACTGATTTTATAAGTGAAATTATGTTAGTAAATAAAAGTTCTAATTGTTGATTTTTATAATATATATTCTTCATAAACTAAAATATCATATTTTATTTAAATTTACATAAATAATTGCATAAATAAGTAATTATGACCATTTAAAAATACATGGGTCTAATGGACCCACGACTATACACACGTAACAATTGTTCACGACTCTAGTTAAGGGTTAAGTAACTAAGAGTTGCCCAAACTTAATCTCAAATCTTTCTTTCATACTAAGGGCCGATTTTTCAATGCTTGGATAAAACTTATCCGTCCAATAAAGTATTACACGATAATATTAAAATGTCACGTAAACTGTCAAATACGGGCAATTAGAATACGTTTTTAAAATGGTAGTTTTATACATTATTCGACGAATAAGTTTTATCCAATCATTGAAAAATCGACCCTAATGCGATTAATAAAATTTCATCTCGCACAAGATTTTCTTAATAGAGTTCAATGACTGAGCAAAAAAACCTCGGGGTTGCATCCTCTTTACAGGAACAATACTTGAGCATTTTTTCAAACTCAAACACTTATTTATTCTTTCTTCCTATTCATTCCTGAACTAGACTTCCTTCAGAATTTAATCGTCAAAACACACAATGTAATATTTACCATTGGTTCCGAAAGCATTTTCTACATTATTATTTAAACTCTATGACAAATAAATAAAATAAATAAATATTTCAGGATAATTTTTCACACACGGCACGATCTGATCCCATACTAAGCTTTCGCTTGTGTTATAGAAAACAGATGGCTGATAAACATATATAATTTCAAATAAATACTTATATGATTAACACCCAGACACAGAGCAAACATCTATGTTCATCACACAACTATTTGCCCTAGGTGGGAATCGAACCAACGACCTCGAACTCTAAATAGGAATGTATTCGATCGGAAAATCTGATGCGTTACACCGCGTTCGTGATAGGATTTTTTGCTAGACTCAGTTTTGCATTTTATATGATACCATATGCATCGTTTGTTTCATTTTAACGATATTTTATTGTTCAAATCAACATGCATGGCTAAATAAGTGTTATTTGTATTTAAATTGACAAAACTTTTACAAAAGTTTGTATAGGTTTGATGTTAACATTTTTATAAGTATACTAGGGGTCCGCCCCGGCTTCGCCCGTGGTACATATTAACGTTTTCTCTTCATAAGAACCATCCTCGTACCTCAAGAAATATAATAAAAAAATAATTATCGAAATCAGTTCAGCCATTCACACGTGATGCCGTAACAACGCGAAACGGGTTTCATTTTGATATAATTATAGATTGTATGGACAAATAATGGTTAGATGATTATTGAAGTGAAACTTTAGGTGCGTTGAGAGTAAAATTTCAAGGTCGCGTCATGGCAATGCTGTCATGTCATGGAGTAAGGTGACGATTTTGCTTTGAATCTTGCCAAAAGAAGTTTCATTTCTGACACGCACACATGCTCTTTTTAATATATTGGGACAATTCCGAATGACGGTTAATCCAATAATGTGAATACGTAACTAGTGATCGATTAAAAAAATGAACATTCACAATTTTTCGAAATCGCCCTACTATAAGTATATTTTTTACTGGTTTGAAAATATTATAACCCAAAATTACTTTAAGCCTTGTTAAAATAATATAAAGTCTATCCAGAAATTCCAACCGGATCATTTAATTTTGTGCATCCAACGATACAAAATCCAGTTAGCTTTGGTTATTGAATCTTCAGCAATAACAATTTCATTTTAAATTTCTCCAATCTTGGCCGACTCTATCAGAGTCTTCCAAATATTGTTAGGGCTTTGTGAACAAAATTCGTTTACGTTGAGATTATTTTTATACTTGATAATTTTTTTTTTTTACCTAAAATAATGAACCTAACTAGGGATTCATTATTGAGAATTACGATCTAGCCTTTTACTATAGGCTAATGAGTAATATAAATCTAACTTAATTTGCTAGGTATAGTATTTCTAAGAATGTGTCCATTAACACTTTTCTTAATGTTTCTTTCTCTCTATTTGAGGCGAAGACACTTTGTTCATGTGTTCTTTATGAATAGCACTCACTATATTACACTAACACTTCACTAAACTAACTCAAAAGGTTTTATCTTGTCGTTTTCAGTCTTCTCACTATGTCCGTGTTGTCAAGGAGCTGGATAGCCTCGACGTTCACATGATGATGAAGTCTGCGTTCGTGAGCTTCGGCGTTCTTTTTAATTATGTCGGTGACGAGTTCTACTAAACTTGATAAATAATAGAAGATGTATTTTTAGGCAAAATTATATGAAAAATATGAAACTAACTGCCCCTTGCCCCTATTTTCTATGCTTTCACAAAAATGTTAAAAATAATTAACCGAAATGGTCTAGCATTTTTCGAGTTTTACGCTTAGATTTTTAAATTGAATTTGTTTGTCTGTCTGTCCGTGTGTCACTAGGCTGTATAGGTTAGACATTTGAAAATTGCAGAGATAATGTATTTGCTATTGTCGCTATAACAACAAATAATAAGCATAAGACCAACGGCCGGCGGTAAAATATACAATAACGGCCTTACTAATAAAAAGTTAAACAATGGATAAATTTCTACCATTTTCTACCATAGCTATGTCCTGCTCTTGCTCACATGAAATGTCAATCATAAAAACAAGACAGGTTACCTATTGCAATAACTAATTTATTGCAAAGCGAATGGGTAACATTTTTTTTTAGTAAGACTGTAAATAAATATTTAAATAAGTAAAAATAGCTCCAAAACTTAACAATACAAATGTAGTTCAAATGCGTATTTCAAACAAGATTATTGCGTCTATTTTAATGTTCCTACACTCGTGGGAACATCCCCCCCCTCCCCCCTTAGCTACTAGTATTATATTATCTGTGGCACCGCCTGAAGGAATCCCATTACATCTCAACTACAATTATTGTCGCGTGTTTTCCCTATTCTCGTTACAATCTGAATCTTGAATATCTTGAATAATATCCTACTAATATTATAAATGCGAGTTTGTGAGGATGTGTATGTGTGTGTTTGTTACCCTTTCACGCAAATACTAACAAATTGCAATTAAATTTAGCTCACATATAGAGAGTAACTTGGATTAACATATAGGATAGGTTTTATCCCGAAAATCCCACGGGAATTGATTGGTTTTAATTTTTAAGTAATAAGAGGCAGAATATTTACAAAGTGTATGACTCACTAGCCGCCCCACGCCGCCGCACTTGTCGCACCGATTTTGTTCGTGGTGTCCTCTCTATACGTAGTAATAATACCTCAATGATCAAACCTAACAGAAGGATACATATTAAAACAAAACTGTCATCTATTAGGACAATCACAATAAAAATAAAGAGCAAATTCAAACTCAAACACTTATTAATTATTCAATTAAGACTTCTTCTATAAGCACTTTTGAATCGTCATAACATATGTTTACATTTACCACCGATTCGAAGTGATTAATACCAAATTTTCCCAACAATGCAATACCATAAATTCTAAATTGCATGTTTTATATTTTGCACCCAAAGTACCTATTCCCAACCACCATATTCCCTTGTAAATCACTTCAATAAATCGCCGTGGTTTCATTCAAATATGCAAACAGAATGTTCACGAATAAGCTGTTTCGTTCATTCATTGTTCATTTATTCATTTTAATTTCGCCGATACAATATCTTGCCGCCATTTCTCCTTGTCGGCGCAATCGGCTAACTGGCTTATTGCATGAATATTTTAAACGGATTTTCAATGATTTGAAGTTAGTTTTAATTGTTGAAACTTAATTACTGTTACTTGTAGATTAAGACTTTGAATGAAGATAAAAGTAGGACATTAGTTGTTATGTGGTCATCTTTTTTATAATATAAATTAATCGAGAAATGTGTTGCTAAGTGCAAATCTCGAGGACAGCTGAACCGATTTCGTTATTTTTTTTTTTGCTTATTGAGAGGAAACATGTACCACGGGCAAAGCCGCCGGACCGCTAGTATTCTATAAAAGGTTTTGTGTTTCGATAATATTGTGTCTAAAAAACAAGCCATAATAGATATTTTATAGTCATCCTCCATGTTCTTTGTGTACGGATGCAAATAATAGAATGGGGTCACCATTAGAATGGGTAAGATGAAGGTTCTTGAACAAATATAAACATATAATTCTAAATAGTTGTGCCCCGAAGGGGTAAAATAGGAAAAATATATTATTATTTACGTGTGTTCGTCGTGAATGTCAATATAGTGGAAATAATAGATATTTTGAAATATACTTCTTTTCGAATTTCGATATTTTGCGTGTAAAAAATATATAATACTAGCTTCCGTCCGCGGCTTCGCCCACGTGGTGTTTTGATAAAAGGTAGCCTATGTTCTTTCTCAGGGTCTAAAGATTGTCTGTGCCAAATTTCATCAAAATCGGTTGAGAGATTTAAGCGGGAAAGCGTAACAGACAGACAGAGTTACTTTCGCATTTATAATACATATTATAGTAGGGATAGAGCAGGATTAACGATTAAATTTAATATTAACAGTAAGTAAATATACGAAGAATACTCACAGCAGGCGTAGTAAATCAAGTCAAACAAAAAGTTCTAGAAAGATTAACATCCGTTTCTTTCATGTACAGTCTTTTCAAGGAAATAATAATTAAATTGTGATATGTTTCTGTCCAAAATCTTGCGACAGTTAAAATATAGAGACGATAATAAAATATTTTTTTACAATAATTCAGCCATATTCCATATACATATTAAAAATATTAAATGGATATTGTATATTATTTACAGACACATAAAACAGATTTCTCAGATGACTGATCAATATCTAGGTTGTGGCTAACCACACTCAGTTAATTCAGGCTTCAGATTAGACCACAGGCTAACGCCTTACTAGATCCCGGATTACATGTAAACTAATTAGTTGTAATCGATAATTTGTTGAAAATTTTGATAATTACTTTATTATTTAACTATTAACAAATGGAACAGTATTAAGCTATTGCATAGCTTTTATCTCAGACTTTGAGCGCGGCGACCGAATGCAAAACCGCGGCAGTCCTGGAGTGCCACACGTATTTTTTTCATACAATTTTTTCTAAATATATATTGTGTGTGCAATGTGCATGTGCCTATAATAGAGTCTTAGATCCCACTGCGGGAATACTTCGTTCATTGTTTTTTTATGAAACCAAAATTTTACGTATATTTATTATAAGGAGAATTGCGGCCAAATTTTGACTGGCAACCTAGTCGATATAATTATATTCTCCTAATTATAAATATATACAAAATGTTGGTTTCATCAAAAAAACTATGAACGAAGTAATCCTGCGGTAGGATCTTGTACTATATATCGCTACTGCAACTCTGAAACAAGCATAAAGGAATAACAAATCAGAACAAGGATCTGTATAAGCCGATGCACTTACAAACGCCGACGAGTGTCGACCGCTTTAAGTTAAGCCAACTTTGGAAGTTCTCAACTCTTCTGACCATATTATACTAGGTATTGTGGATCGTTGTACGACGGGACGACATTTTTGAATTGAAAAATCGTTTAAAACCTGAAGTTGGCGTATTAAAGACGATAAATGAATTTTTTATCAAAAAGCTCTATCTATCTGTTAGCTTTACCTTTGGCTGTATTGGCATTATCTCTTTTGGAAAATTCTGTGACAACAGTCTCCTGCGCTTAGTAGATTGTCATTTAGTTTATTAAATATATAAATTACTAGCATTCCGCCCGCGGCTTCACCCGCGCTGTATAAAACCTCATAATTTATATCCTAAAACCTTCCTCTTGAATCAATCTATCTATGAAAATAACCACATCAAAATCCATTGCGTAGTGTTAAAGATTTAAGCATACAAAGGGACATAGGAACAGAAAAAGCGACTTTGTTTTATACTATGTAGTGATTAGCTGCTCAACTCGGCTCTACAACTTAACTACTAGGTACTACTACTACACTAAATTTTTACAACAAACTACTTCTTTATCGTGTTACTAAATATATCCATATCCATATCCATATTTTGATTTATGATGATTTTTCTTTGATTTTTATTGTTTTTATTTGTTCAGCATCGAGCAGCTATCTAAAATATAATATTTTTTATTGAAAAAAAAAACACTATTTATTTATAATGTAAATCCACAAAAGCAATGGAAACGTATAATTGAACAAGATCCATGAAGCGGGCTGAATATTTTCGGAAGTTGTGCCGCGGAATGCACGAGAGCTACTGCGTCCTAACTTCTTCATGAATCTTTTCCATAATTAATGCAGATTGGAAATACTTTAAAGTATATTATATTTATGATGATCTCTACAATATAGGTGTAATTATCAATCTTAAATGAAGTTTTTGGATAGTATTTTTCTTAACTGTGATAAATTGTTAAGATGGGTATTTACAATGAGAATTATAAAATGTAGAAGTACAAGTACATATTAATAAGGAATAGCATATGCGAATCCCGCCTCGTGATCGTAAAAAAAAACATTTATTTAACAATTTGTGCGTTTAATTTTTTCTATTCTTTAAAAACGTATGAAATAACATATTATATTTTGCGCCAAGAACCAAAAAGGGAACAATAATGTAATGGTGATATTTTTTAATTCATGCTTTGCTATGTTAAGATTCTTATGAAAGTCGTAATTAATTAATCTATTGGATGATCTATTGTCATAATATGAACACTCATACACATCACATATTACTAGTTAGAAAAAAAAAATAATTATAAAACGAATTAGCATCTCAGGTATCAAGATACAAATGAACTCTATGTAATCAGGGCAAAAACAACTGAATACGTCACTCGACTGAAGTATGGAGGGTTCTCGGAGGCTCGGGAAGCTGTACTCTGTGAAAGATTATGTGTTTAAAGCTTGTTTTGTTCTCTCTTTTGCAGTATAATTCTGTAGCTGTTTAACTATAATATGTACTAAGTTGTCTAATATATGCTTGAATTTTTTAAGGTTTAGACAGTATCAGATAGAAGTATTTATCACTACGATACATTCGTTAATCGTGTCGCTAATTTACTGTTATGAGGTTCAGGTCTAGCTGTAATTATTTGAGCATTCACCTTATTAAGAATGTGCATTGTCATACTTGTATTGTATAAATAAAAATAGCGGAAAGAGCAGACAATGAGACCTTGATGCACTAAAATGTAGCCAATGATAACGCTTCTTAATTACTATAATTATGGTTCGACTCCCACCCGGGGCAAATATTTGTGTGATGAACATAAATGTTTGCTCTATGTCTGGGTGTTAATTATCTATATAAGTATTTATTTAAAAATTATATATTACGTATGTTTATCCGCCATCTTGTTTACATAAAACAAGCGAAAGCTTAGTGTGGGATCAGATCGTGCCGTGTGTGAAAATTGTCCTGAAATATTAATTATATTTATTTTATATTTTATACATCCATAGATTCTTACAATTGTTCGCGTTTATAATTTCAATAGGAAATCTCTCGCCCACTTCTCTCTCTTATCCTAAAGAAAATACATTTATTACTTTTTAAATACCGTCCCTGGAAAAATCCATTGTTTTTGTAATTTACGTAATAAATCGAAAAAGTTTGTTCCGAATTTATGATGGAATCACCGCGGCCATTAATTGCGCTGTGTGTTTTAATAAAATTCTGAACGACATTTTTGTTTGCGTCAATTATTTTTGTTGGTACGTTTTTTAATATGATCATATTTTTATAACAATTTCATACAGGTGAATATACAAATAGGTAGTTTAAAACGATTCCATAAATACATAACCAGCAATAATAATTATTTTAAAACAGTAAATCCTATGTTTCATTTTGTCGTGTTGATTTTCAGTTTCACCTAGTGGTCTAAGAGCCCACCTTCATACTTTTGATAACCAAATGAAATTTATTTGGCTGGTAGTTTTTGATACACAGAATATGCCCAGGTATGCTTGCCTACTCATTTCACCTGGCAAGCAGGTGTAAACAGGAAAGTCTAAATAGGTGAAAAAAGCATACCTAGGCATATTCTGTGTATCAAAAACTATCAGCCAAATAAATTTCATTTGGTTATCAAAAGTATGAAGGTGATGAAAAAAAAATCGATAAAATTAATTTAATTAAAAATAGCCATGACCACTTTTATGCTTAAATCTTTAAAACTACGTTATGGATTTTGATGCGTTTTTTTTTAATAGATAGAGTGATTCAAGAGGAAGGTTTTAGTATATAATTTATTAGGTTTTAGACAAAGCGATAGCTATAGGGTAAGCTAGTATATTATAAACATCAAGATACCATCTTGATCCAAAACACACAAATTCACTAAGATAATGAAGGCACGTCGTCATTTTTATTCTATGAATTATTCACATCAAATTAAAGTTTCTTGGAGCCCAAAATACTGAAGGTTGTTGGCAAAGAAACTTTCTGGCTATTACTCTGGTCGTCAAGCACAGAAGGGCCGACGTTTGAACCATAGTTAGTGTAGCACGTATCATGTATGTAAATTTTAATGGTACATATTTTGCAGAGCAGATTTAGGATACATGTAAGGAAGTAGCTGAAATACGTTTAGTATTTAAAGACTATATATGTATATAAATATGAAATACTGTTTGAAACGTTTCGTCCATACTAATATTATAAATGCGAAAGTAACTCTGTCTGTCTGTCTGTTACTCAATCACGCCTGAACTACTGAACCAATTTGCATGAAATTTGGTATAGATATATTTTGATACCCGAGAAAGGACATAGGATAGGTTTTATCCCGGAAATCCTACGGGAACGGGTTTTTCTCTGAAAACGCAGGCCAAGCCGCGGGCAGAAAGCTAGTATGTATATAAATATGAAATACTGTTTGAGACGTTTCGTTATTTTGAGAATGTTAATGCGCATAAATACACATAACATACGTTAATTTTTTAACATATCAAGTAAAATATGATATTTAAATAAAATATAATTGATTAATCTACTAAGAGAATAAGTATAATATTCGTCATGAAAGTTTTTGAACTGTTGTGAACGGCTGATATGTCTTCCATCGAAACTAAATGACATTTTTGAGAACAACATTGAGGAAGAAGACCCTAATAAAATTTACTTGTTCATAAAGAACAACATCCGATGAACCAGTACATAATAATATATAGGGTGTCCCAACAAGAACGCAAGATTTAAATTTGGCGCCATTCGAAGTGTCATTGTTTGACACATCAACAAGTGTTATTTTTTTTTAGTAGAAGGTATAAGGTTAGTGAAAATGGAACGCTAAACGAAGGATCAACGCATTCTCATTGTAAAATTTGTTTTACCAAAATAGTGAAAGTTTTGCGGCTACAGTACGCAAATTGCGATCAGTAAAAGAGATTAATGGAAAAATTTGTTGAAACTGGGTCTGTTAGTGATGTAAAGACAACAACGCGCCTTCGACCTGGTCGATCAACCGAAAATATCGCAGCTGTATGTGATGATATCGCTCAAACTCCATCCATCTCAATTCAACACTGAGCTCCAAAAATTGGTGGTTCCGAATCCACTATGCAGCGAATTTTGACAAAAGATTTGCGTCTTGCATGCTGGAGGCGGTGTGGTTTCAACAAGACTTCGCCACATGTCACACAACCAGAGAAACAATACAATTGCTGCATCAGTCATTTCTCGGTCATGTTACTTCACGCTTTGGGGACCATAATTGGCCACCTAGATCATGCGATTTAGGGGTTTTTTTGAAATCGATGGTTTATGCGATTAAGCCGACGATGACTCAAGCCTTAAAAGACGAAATTGGACGCTGTATTAATGAAATACCACAGCATTTATGTAAAACGGTCATTGAAAATTTCATTAAAGATCGCGTATGTGCCAGCAAAGCCGCGGTGGCCATCTCCCTGATGTGTTGTTCCAAACAAAACCTCATCTTGTCTACTTTACGATATAATATAGTTTTCACAATTTTTTTTTAATATCTGCGTTTTATATCAAATTTAAATCTTGCGTTCTTGTTGGGACACCCTATATAATCACATATAATAAGACACCATTTAAACATAACCCCAGTAACATAAGATGCCTTCATACTGCTGTAAACTTTAAAGAGTTGTTACGATATTAAGCAGATAATTAGATTTAAGGAAGGCATCACTTCACGCGTTCCAATGGCCCAATTTAATACCGTATCCAACAGCGGGTTAATTAAGAAGAAAATTATCTCCACGAACACAGGCAAATGGAATATATGAATGGTACAAGTGATAGGATTCAGAGGGCTTTGAGTCAAAGGCTCTTATAAGTTTAATCTTCTGTTATTCTCACACTAATGCAAAAAACATGCAAAAAATACTCAACAATCTGATAAATAGTTCTTAAAATTGCTACATGTACCTTACAAGAAATACTTTCAAATAAAAATACACTCAATTAATTTATTATGATAAACTTGTTAAAAAACCAAAAAAGTAAAAAAAAAACACCAATATATTTCATTTTCATTCTATTTGTCCTTCTCCCTCTCCCTCACCCTCCCACTCATCCTCTTCCACACCCTCCCACTCTCCCTCTCACTCCCCTCACACTCTCCCTCTCCCTCCCACTCTCCCTCTAACACTCGCTCTCGCTCTCCCTCTCCCTCCCACTATCACTCTCCCTCTCACTCCCCTCACACTCTCCCTCTCCCTCCCACTATCACTCTCCCTCTCACTCCCCTCACACGCTCCCTCTCCCTCCCACTCTCCCACACACTCTATCTCCCTCACACTCTCCCTCTCACTCTCATTCTCCCTCTCACTCTCCCTCTAACTCGCCCTCTCTCTCCCTCACAATCTCTCTCCCTCTCCTTCTCCCTCTCCTTCTCCCTCTCCTTC
>CAJQZN010042007.1:45818-83477 GCA_907164685.1 Colias eurytheme | reverse complement strand
CTCTCCATCTCACTCTCACTCTCCCTCTCACTCTCCATCTCACTCTCACTCTCCCTCTCACTCTCCCTCTCCCTCTCGCTCTCCCTCTCACTCTCCCTCTCACTCTGGGATCTCACTCTCCCTCTCACTCTCCCTCTCAATTTCTTCTCATTTTCATTTCCGTTTCCGTTTCCGTTTCCGTTTCCGTTTTCGTTTTCGTTTTCGTTTTCGTTTTCGTTTTAGAATAGAATAGAATAGAAAAACGTTTATTCCCAAAATATGATACAGTACATTAAATTACAGACAACACTTATAACTAAAAAAAAAGTATAACATTACATGTAGACGCAATAATATTATAATATTATATCTGTATCACCTCAGGGAAAGGGATTACTGACTCAGCATAAATGTTACAGCTGAGGCTGTAACGCTGTTATTCTGTCAGCACCATAATAAATAAAGAGTCGAGTGACTGTAAAGAGTATTCTAATTCTAATGTAGCGATTACGGACTAAATTATGGTATAAATTTATATATTATAAAGTATGATAGTTTTGATGTCAAAAATAAGTATGTACATAGCTTGCCAGTCAGAGAGGAAAATCGGTTGAGTGAGTTGAGAGGAAAACGAGATCAGCAATTAAAATGTGTAGAATTAAAATGAATGAGTGTAGAATTTATGAATTAATACTGCTAGCACCAAGTAGAAGAAGTTAAAGATATCTATTTCAACACAACACAAAAAATTATATATATAAAATAGTTAAATTAGGGATAGATGCTTATTAAATGGCCAATAGATTATAGCATTAACTAGATAATTATTAAGAACAAAATAAAAATGATAATAATGACAAAAGGTAGATTACTTATGTTGACTGTTTCTGGATAATAAGAATAAGAATAAGCTTTCAATTTCTTTTTAAAAGTGTCCCTTGATTGAGAATTTCGAATGGGAGGCGGGATATCATTCCAGCACTTCGTAGCAAGAAATCTAAAACTTCCTCTAAAGGCAGCCGTTTTGTATTTAGGAACAGAAAATATATTTGTGCATGACCTACATTCACTTGAAGCTTTGGAGGTCCGCCATATAAGTTTATCATACAAGTAAGAAGGTTGTTTAAATTTTAATACGTCAAAAAGGAGACTAGCAAAGTAAAGCTATTGCCGGTTTTTCATGTTAAGTAGGTTATGCGTGTTTAAGTATGGTGAAATGTGTTCATTCAAGTTTTCGTTTTCGTTTTCATTTTCATTTTCATTTTCATTTTTGCAAGATCAAATTTTTCATGTATTTGCAATAATTATAATATGACGCTAAATATGCTATAAAAAAAACAAAATTATCATTTTATTTTGTTCATCAATTCAATAGACTTAAATATTTGTTCATCACCAAAGACATTTAAAAACGTAACTTACAAAGAAAACGCTTACGCCTATAACACACACTCCCAAGTAATCTGAACGAATGCTTTGCAGCTTAAAATATGGCTCAAATTCCAACAACGAAATGCCTACTCGTAGTAAATTATAGCTAATGAGACGAATATTAAATGAAGGAAGTGCTTTCCTTCCCCGTGGATTATTTTTTGTGAGATTTTTGGTATACATTTGAGATTCTTCTACTTTAATATTGAACTACAATCAAGTTTTCTTTGTTTCGTAGTAGTAGTACAGATAATATAATACTATACTCAATGATCTATACTAGTAAGTGTCGAATTAAACTATTACATAAAATTATATTAGGTTTACACGCAGCTTTACTCGACTCGACCCTTGGAGCATTACTCGACCTGATAAATTAATAAAATAAAATTAATTTTGTATGAGTATAACCCTGTGGTATAATCTCACATTTAATTTGCCCTACAAACTCCTCTGAACCAATGAATATTCTGTTAAATCAGTTCAGGCATTCCATTGAATTCCCTGAAAGAAAAAAGACAAAAATATTAAGATTTATTATCACTGGAAAGTATCTATCTACAAATAAGAAGACGGATAATATATGTATATTGTAGAGATACAATTATTGTAGTACATTCTCAACAAATAATTATATGACTAGGCGGTATACCATAAGCAACTAGCTTTCAGCCCACTTTGTCTAAAACTTTACAATTTATTCAGTGCAGTAGATTTTGAGTTTATCGCGAAAGCACGACCACAAAGTTTTATCTATACTAATATTATAAAGCTGAAGAGTTTGTTTGTTTGAACGCGCTAATCTCAGGAACTACTGAGCCGATTCGAAAAAATTATTTCGGTGTAAGATAGCCCATTTATCGAGGAAGTCTATAGGCTATATGTATATCATCACGCTAAGACAAACAGGAGCGAAGCAATGCGGGGCAAACCGCGGGCACAGCTAGTATAACATTCACAAGAATCTTCATTCATTACAAAATAAGTTTATTCTTGGAAACCAATATATCTGGAACGTGTCTATAATATTATTTTAATAAGAAAACAAAATACATAATCTGCGATCGTCGTCGTTAAGAAGCCAAGTGCCATACGATGTCAATACTGTAGCGTCAGCAAGCTTGATGATTTTACGGCCACCAGTTAAGCGAATATAAATTAATGTTATGAAAAGGAAATACAATTTTGTTTGTGTGTTAGGATTTAACTCAAAAACTGCTCTACCAGTTTTAAAAATTCTCTTATCATTGGAAAGCAACATCTATATTGTGTCTATATCGAGTAAAATAGGGTACATTTCATTATTCGTGCAATCCGGGCAAATACGATATTAATGTCTAGTTTACTATTTTTTCATAAGAATCGCAATTTACAATAACTACTTCGTTTAAACATACCTACCATAACTACATTCTATTTCCTCATTCATCTTTTGCCCAACCCATATATAAAAAAAAACATTGCAAATTCAAACTAACATTGTCATAAAATTTCACATTAAAAATGTCAGGATTTCGCGCCATTTCTTACGTCTCGTGGCCTTATATCATAAGTAGTGTACCTCAGTCAGCGTTTCTTGAAGATGTCCCGATTAATGAGCGACTGAATATACCTTGAGAGCGGATCAGCCAAGTTAACCTCCCGAAGGATTTTAACACACGGTTTTATAAAACGGCCAATACATAGGAACATTTTGTAATAGTACTTAAAAATATATAAGGACAATATTTGTCTGTTTTAGTTACTTGTCTCAAAATCATTATAAAAATTTAAATTATAAAATCTAACGATCCTTCTCTACGTATACCAAATAATGTAGTCGAAAACTCCTCCTGTTACATCGTATAATAATATTTCAAAAAATTTTAAGACTAAAATTTAGACACGTAAATCAATAATAATTTAGCTCTATGCCATTTTAAGTGTTCAAACAACAACGTGAGAGCGTAACGGTGTCCAATAAAACTATTTATAAGCACATTAGATCATCTGTTAAACGTTAGAACATGTATAAAAAAAACTTGCTTTTTATTACACATTTAATATATATATCACAGAACTCCATGACACATTTACCTCATAAACAGTTTCCAAAAGCAAACACTTCGTGCAAACAATGACACTACCTGAACGCATGCAAATTTGTTACAAGCGCAAAAAGCCTGAATTTTCCTGCACCATCCATTGACGTTCAGTAAACTGCAAACTAAAAAGTTGTCTTACAATGGGAGCATTGTGTAGCGTCCCTAGTTGAGCGTTAAGGCGAAAATTCCGATAAAAATTAACATAATGGATACCTGCTAGTGACATAGTATAATCTACCTGGACTATATTGCCTGTTTTTCTAGTGATTGGGACTACTTACGATGCGTTTTCGTTAGTTTGGCGTATATTTTACATACTATGGTTGAGCGTAATATATTGAGACCGATTTTGAGCGGTAGTTAGTGGAAATTGTTTTTGAAAGTATACATAAGGCTGGAAAATGTAGAATACTATAAAATTGGAAAATTGCTATAAATATACTCGCTATAAATAACGTTTCAGTTAATGCAATGAAATTAACGCTTAACTTAATAAAATAAAGACTTTCTACGCAATGAAGAGTCAATTTTTATTCACTAATAATTTCTCAAATTAAAATAGGTACTTAGTCATTAAAAAAAAACAAGCAAATACTATTATTCAATCTCTCAACTATTTAACTACGTTACTCAGATTTTAATAATCACTTATTCATTGTTATCTCACTTTAGAACAATTCTCGTTAAGTTACTCGAGAACATGAAGTTATACAACAAAATTGAAAAGCGTCTGTTTTATAACTGCTTACTTAACAATATAATATCCTTAATGTATATTAAAGTTATCGCTTTCAGGCACAGTCAGTTTTCCTTCTTAATATTTCATTTATTACATTTAAATAATGTACTATATACTATTTCATTATATACTAGCTTTCCGTCCGCGGCTTCGCCCGCTTTGTCTACAACCTTATAAATTAATTATGTACAAAAACTTTCTTGTTGAATCACTTTATCTACTAAAAAAGCCGCATCAAATCCGTTGCGTAGTTTCAAAGATTTAAGCATACATACTGACATAGGGACCGAAAAAGCTATTTTGTTTTATACTATGTAGAGATAATGTATAATAATTTTATCTAGAGTAGAATTGAAGCAAATAATTAACCAATATAATAAGTTATCCATTGATACACACAAAGAAAGTATAATACATAATTCTAAAATTGCTCACGTTTTTTCACTCGCAAGAAATAATGTTAACTTTAAAGAAATAAAGAAGAAACAGCAAAGTGCATTGTAAGCATTTTCCGCGCGAATACCATGAAAGGCCTCTTTGTTAAAGATATAGTAGGGTAAATAGATAATACACAGGGACGGATTCTGCGATATAAAATTGAAGAAAATTCAATATAAATGGGTTATATCCTAAATGCTATTATTTGCTATTATTTTATAACTGCTATTATTTTGTAACTAAATTTCATATCCATGAGAGAATTGAAGCAAATGAGAGGCTGAGTTGGTCAGGCTCAGGCATCCGCCCCGGAATGGCGCGAAAGGATGCGGGTTCGAGTTCCGCCTCGTGATCGAATTATTTCTATTCTTTATAAATTTATAAAATTTCATATAATCTGTCAACTAGACAGGTGAAATAACAATTTTATTTCACTAAAAAGAGATAAACCAATCTGTAATGTATCCATAATAGATATTAACTTATGTGGACCTAGTACAAATTTAATATTTTATGGTAATTTATGAACACTGTGAAATTATTAGCAGTAGGTATGTGAAAAATAAAATACCTAATGTTAATTAAAACTAATAAAATTTTGGTCAATATAGCAGAAAACTATGATTGAATTTTTATTTTTCGGTTTAATTTAAATAAAATACATAGAAGAGCGTCGTGTTTAAATGCGATGGATCTTGTAAATAAAGTACACCAGCATAATATTTATTTTTTAATCCAATATTTAATAAAAATAAGTACATCCCTGTGCTATTGAATCTTGGAAAAACATGTTGAAAGGAACGATGGGATAAGTTGTATTTTTAGTAAAGGAGATACATATTTTATTTTGTGCTGCACATTATATTCTTCATAACATCGCTTATTCATATAACTAACTTATATTAAAAAAATAAGTACTTAGTGAGCATAAACAATTTTATAGACAAGTAAGTGGTAACCCATCAATATTCTGACCGCACCTTTCGTTGCTTAACTTAGACATGTAACAAATCGAACTATGATAAAGATATTGTCCTAATTTGACACAAAATTTCTTTTGTAGAAACAGATGTAAATAAAAATAAACGCAAATAATAAATGAAATCATAAAAATATCACAAAATAATATAAAGTTTTTAAAGCAAACTGAATTTAACAGAAGTTTTATGCGGGCGCTTTGAGGAACATCTAAGATAATGGTGCCCTTGAGAGAAATACTTCTGATGTTTAACAGGAAATTTGTAGGATTCACAAAATATGTATGAAGTAATATTTGTAAATAATAATGTGGAACTTTTGAACTTTTCTTAATGGGTACGCAATATTAAACGATCGTTTTCGTTCTAATAATTAAAAACAAAAAAAATCATCTTTTTAACTATTACAATATGGAAATTTTTCATTATATTATGTTGTATATTATAATATCTAAATTTATTGAATTATCTAATCATATTATGCGTCAGCGTAATATATACGAATTTTAATTGTAATTCTTATATAAATACGAAGTAATAATCATAAATACTTAGAGCATTACTTAGAGCACAATTTAATGCTCTAAGCATAAATAGGAGCCATTAGTCTGAAATAATTACTTTCTAATAATACAACAAATTGCCACATTTCGTTAATTTCATCATGAAGTTTCCACTCATTTCCTAATCCTACACATAAACACTAAAATGAAAAGCGTCTAGTATTTACAATTCACTTCCTTAGAACACAGTCATTAGTCCATTACGTTCACGGTCACGCCTGTCAGACGAGGCTCGTTCGGGTGAACACAGGGGAATGAAAAGCGATTTAGCATTCAGACAATACAGAATATAGTACTATAGCTTGATCGCAACCGCTGTACCGCGCCCTAGGTATGTGCGAGGCGGGGACCGGGTAAGAAAGAGCACGAGTTAGAAGTTAGAAAGAAACGGAACGGTCGGTACTCTCCCCCGCCTCGCCGCGCACATACCTAAGGCGCGGTTCAGCGGTTGCGGTCAAGCTATAATATAGCGGGATGATTTTTCAAACTTTTAGGTTCTTTATACAATGGGCGTTGGGTGAGTAGAGGCAATCACGATAGTGTAGAGCGCCTAAATGTCTATAATCGGCTGTCATTGTAGATGTTTTTTCATAATCGACGTAATGGCGGCAAAATTCGACGATCATTGCTGGACCAACGCTGCTTATAATTCTGAAACAATGATATAAAAATGTCACCAATATAATAGCAAAGAAGTTTAATACGATATTCGATTAATAAGTTTTAAGAAAGCATATTTGCAAAATCAAAAGACAAAAGAGGTTGTTAATATTTCAAACAGGAGCATCTGTTTTTACGATCTGAAAGTTTTGTTAATTAAGGTCCTTCGCAAATGACTCAGAGCCGTAAGTCCCATCGGAATACGAGTCATGGTGTAAACTGTAGTGTGGAGATAGAGTTGTGTTTCTCGCATACGTGCATTGCAACTTTTTGTCCTTCACAGGCGAGAAACCGCGGGCTGCTGAAATGAGCTCTTTAATACAGTCTTAAAAGGTATTTCCTAGTAATATACCGTAGAATTGTGCTGAGAAATTAACACTGAGAATGTTTTCCTAGATTTCTTCGACCATAGAAAAATATATGGTGGAAAAGATCAAAGTAGAATTTATTATTGTTAGCCTTATTTTTTATCTGTTAAGGTTAATTTTTAGACCAACAGACAGGTCTTATACGCTTAACCTAACTTGGATTTTTAAACATACTTTTTTGCCAAAATAGACTTAGAAATCGCGTCGCTCACCACCAAAACACGTTCCCAAAAAGTTAATGATGCCTGCTCGGTTGAGATACGCAGGGTCTGACGCCCCGGCTCACGCTTTACCACTTTACTATATTCCAATGAACTGGGCTCGCTAAAATGTCTATGAAGCGACCAGTACCGTGAAATTGGCCACTATTGAGTATATAAAACGAAACACTTGGTTGTTAAACCGAATTTTCTGGAATTGCGTAGTTAATATTGTCTAGGGTAGGCTTTGGTAATATAATACTAGATGTTGTCTGCGGCTTCGTCCGCGAGGTAAAAATAAATTTTCATTGTACAAACTTTAATTTTCTCGGGTAAAAGTTATCAAAATCCTTTCTTAGCGAATGCCTACATTACTGTCTACGTGCATGCCAAATTTTAGCCCGATCGGTAGAGTAATTTAAGCTGTGCGTTGATATAGATCAGTCAGTCAGTCAGTCACCTGTATGTTTTAGATAGTAAAATGGAAGAAAAGCGGATTTCATAACTTTTAGTATCTGCTATAAAATAGTTAAACTTTGCGATATTTATACGGTTAAATGAATGGCAGTAAATCATATTTAATGTGTTCTTAAAATTTGATATGACTGAAATAATAAAGTGTTTTAACGTATCCGGTGATATCAGATATAAAACGAAGGACTTCTGAATTCGCTTTTTACATCTCGCCGATATCTGCATTCCGTAATAAATACCTAATATATAAATTGTTAATTCATTAACGTTATTATTCTACTATAACATTTACAATCTAGCGAAAAGCAATAAGCCATGGTCAATATGTTAAGTTATAAACTATACAGGGTGTCTAATATATATACTAGGCTCAAAGGAGGTTATAGTTTTGCATACGCCGAGTACAAAAAAATACTTATAAAATTCCAGATGCATTTTTTTTTCAAATACTTAGATGAATTCTTAAAACTATGTGTACCTCTAACAAGCAACCCGCCCAATTTTGCAACTCGCACGTGAGCTATCGTTTAAGATTATGTTTTTATAGACAAAAGGCTCACATTAGCGAAGCGGTATATGCCAGCTGCGCGAAGCTAGAGAAGAAAACCATGGATTTTAAAGAAAAATTTAGTAAAAAAATTTTGACGTAATTTTGTTGTTTAAATATTTTTTACGTGATCAGTGTATGCAAAACTACAAGTCCCTTCGCGCTTAGTATACCCATAGTGGGACTGTATAATAAATCACAAAATTCTGTTACTTTTCTACGTTTTTGTCAAGGCACAGGGATAGAAAGAAAAACGTTAAAACCCTATTCAAATAAATTCCTAAATCAGTCAGAATAATCAATCAATATCAATCAATAAAACAATCTTCAAACTAATACAAATTCTAAATACAGGACTAAAGTGTTAAGTGTTAAGGAATCGAGACTATACCAAGTAGTTGATATAGTGCAAATAGTTATTTCAAGTATCGTTTTGCCCGCGGCGTTGCCTGTCACATATTTTCACTAGGAGCCCAATAACTACGGCTAAGTTTGCAAACCTCTTCTAATTAATTTCTGCTCCGTGCCGGTGAAAACGGGGAAGTGTGGTCCAAGTTGTGGGGAAAAGCGTTGAAATGCTAAAAATCTGTTGAAGAGGTTGTTAGGTTGTTATTTTTATGTTGGATTGATGCTGCATCAAAGCAGTAAGAGTATCAAATACAAGAACATATTATACTCATAAGTTTTATTATAATCAGGAATAACAATGTATTTTCCATGCACGCAGGTTTATTATTTTATCGTGTACCTGCTTTTATATTTTTGTTGACTCACACTTTTTTTTAGATTTAGATTTACATTATTCATAATAATTTGTCTTTGAGTAAACATATTTTGTTTCAAACTTTTAAAAACGTATTGCATAGTATTAATTGTGTGCGTGTTAAACTCACACATTGCGATGGCATCAAACAAAACCGCTAATCCTATAACATGTGGCACAAAATAATAAGACTACACGGGTGATAGTGATTTTCCTAAGCTTGGCATCGTGAGATTAGGACTGGTAGAGCAGAGCAACGCCCGGTATATCGCGTAGTGCCAAACGGCAAACATGCTATAAGCTTATAAATACGGTTGTAAGACATATTATGACTGACTAGCTTTCCGCCCGCGGCTTCACCCGCGTTTTCAAAGAAAAACCCGCATAGTACCCGTTCGCGTGGGATTTTCGGGATAAAACCTATCCTATGTGTTAATCAAAATTACCCTCTATATGTGCGCTAAATATTATTGTTATCTATTCAGTAGTATTTGCGTCAAAGAGTAACAAACATACACATACATCCATCCTAACAAACTTTCTTATTTATAATATTAAGTAGGATTATTTAAATATAATTGTAGTTATGTACCTAGTGTGAAACATGCTACAAGGTGGGCCAAAAGAAATCACCCTATTGGAAGATGCTCTCATTTTTGCAAATGGCCGCCAATGTCAAATCTGTTTTGACATTTGTGTACTGGACAGATGTAGAATACAAGTGAACAAGCCATGGAGCGATACAGTACCCAATAACGCGGAATAATCGTGTCACCTTTTTTGCGTAACAATTCGTCGCCGATTCCCCGGCCGTCCAACACTGACTGCGCAAACACTGCGCCGTTTGGCCACCAACCTTGAAGAGTATGGGACCACACGAGACGTTGCCAAGAGTGGCCGGCCCCGGAGCGCCCGTTCTGCCGAGAATATCGCCGCTGTTGCCGAGGATGTCGAGCTGTCGCCGGAAACATGCTACGGGCACGGTGCACGCTATAGGGCCATGTTGACTGAGTTTTTTTCTGCCGCAATTGGACGAATTAGGACTGGAGAATATGTGGTTCCAACAGGACGGAGCAACGGCACACACTGCGCGAGCCACAACCGATATTCTGAAGGCGGCTTTCCCGGGTCGCCTCATCTCTCGTTTTAGCGATTTGCACTGGCCCGAAAGATCGCCCGATTTAACCGTTCCAGACTTTTTTGTGGGGTTTTTTTGAAGTCCCGTGTTTACATGAACAAGGCTGAGACCTTGGAAGCCCTCAAGGACAACATTAGACACGAGTGCGAGAATTTGTCGCCCGAAGTTCTCGCTGAAGTGATGAGAAATGCCATAAAACGAGCCCGTATGGCAATCAATTGTGCCGGCGCCCATTTGGCCGATATCATCTTCTCGACTTAACCAATAAAATTTTAAAGGTTCAAATAAACATAATCAAAAAACAGAATCGAAGTTTTTCATTTAGAAAAAAAATGAGAGCCAAACAACATCGGATGACTTCTTTTGGTCCACCTTGTATAAGCTTAGATACGTAAGTCATATGAATGATTATTGAAATAGAATCCGAATGTTGATATTTTGAGAGAAACTTCATGAGGTGTTAACATATTTGGTAGACCACTTATGAGTTAGCATCATTGTTATGGTAATGCATCGTGTTGTATACACTACATTTATATATTATACTAGCGGTCCGCCCCGGCTTCGCCCGTGGTACATATTTATGTTTTCTCTACATAAAAACCATCCTGGTACTTCAAGGAATATAATAAAAAAAGAATTATCGAAATCGGTCCACCCGTTCTCGAGTTATGCGCTTACCAACACATTTTGCGATTCATTTTTATATTATAGAAGATTGTACTGTATATACAATATATTGTAGAGTACATTTGTATAAAATAACTAATAAGTACCTGTGTTTATTTTACTTCCGGTCTATTTTTTTTGAGGATATTGGCCTATCCAAATCTGACTACATATCAAAATTGTCTCACGTAATAAATTATTGACAAAACACCATCTAAAAATTATATAAAAATGGATTAAAATAATTCAATTGTTATTTTAATTAACCCAACTGTAAAGCCGATAATTCCTAAGCTTAACTATACCAAATATCGAACAAGGAAATATTAAATGGCATCACATCCCGGTCCCCTTAACATCGTTATATATTTAAACACAAATGAAAGTGAAACCTCAATTTAAATAATTCAGCTAAATAAACCCAAAACTAACGATACTAATCCTCAAACATTAGTTGGGTTACGATAATTTTAATATCATGGACCCTTTTCACCAAGCGTCACTTCGCTGCGTTAAATTTTAGTTTGGACAATTAGTCGAGGCATTAATTTAAATTTACCGTGTGAACGGAGCTGGTTAATTTATACCGCCGATAAAATATTTTGCATACTTTACGTACTGTGTGTGGATATCGACTGTGGCATCGGCGAATATTTGTAACGTTGATCATATTATGCTACGAAATGCGCCTTCTTCAGCGTGTTGGGGACCACTAAAATAAGAGTAGTTAACGCATGGAACAAGACACGTTTATATGGAAGGTATTTCTAATTCTTCTAACTATACCTACTTACTACAACGTTGGCAATTCAACAAACTTCAAATTAAAAAAACAGATTTAGGTACGACAAAAGATACTGCACAAAATTCTATCAACATAATTTCATAACTCCATAACAGTATAGACCAAGAATATCCAATTTAGAAGTAACAAAAGAATCACGTTTACCATTAATAAGAAAGGTACATAAATGACAAAAAAATGGACGATCAAGGCATGATTCAAATCTTGACAATACAAACGTAACCTGTTTGAATCAATTTAGCCCCTTGTCCATCCTGTAATCATTCAACAGATTGCAATTGCTATCTACGAAGCTGGCCAACTAACCCAGCCTTAACTTCAATAAAGTCAATCGTCTGTCAATTGATTGTATGGTGTTGATGAAACTACCATGTTGCATTATGAAGTGAAGCAATACGCAATGTGATGAAAAATATGAAAGGATAATTAAAGGGATAAAGATTTTTATTTTTAATGTATGTCCTATGTGTGTGTCTATATTATATGTTCAAAACACTTGTGGAGAATACAGGATCGTGTAAGAAACAACATGGATAAGAAACGTAGAATAAATTATAGAACTAAGATGCACTCTAGTATTTTTGAAAAACGCATCTTGAAAATGCAACTTTTTTTTGCGAAATATTATTATTTTAAAAAATGTCTAATTGTATTATTTTTTAAATTGTCCGTTCATAAGATAAATGAATAATATACATTAATGTAATGAAACGATACAAAAACACAAGCTTGATTAAGTAATATAATATCTTATTTAGTATAACATTAAAATTGGATATCGAACAGCGTAGTGTGTAAAGTACTAATTTATACTGTCCGATAAAATGTTTTACGGTCATTTGGATATTTTAAATGTAATATATAGTACTATTCCCAATTAAGCAACGTATCAGTTAAAATTAAATGAATTTTAAAAGAATTTCCATGTATTTAATACTCGTTTTGACCGCCTCCTTGGTACAGTGGTTGAAGCGTGAGCGTAGCACCGAGGGGTCCTGGGTTCGATTCCTGGTGGAGACGAGGAAAAAAAATGTCTCGGTCTGGCAGGACACAGAAGGCCGATCACCTACTTGTCCCTAAAGAAAATCGATCAGTGAAACAGATGTATAATACATCTGCCCCTTACCGCACTAGGGGACAAGGGACTTCACTTAACTTAATAGTTTAATACTCGTTTTATTTAAGGAAAATAACATGATAGTATATTATGTAGAGCTATTTAATTTTTTTTTATGTACGTGAAACGAAAACTTTTCACCCAAGTATGTATTTTTTTTAATTTACACGACATATTATCGATTATACTTTAGGGCTGAAGCTTTGCAATCTCCAACTACACTTACTTATTATAATTACGTAAATCGAATTAATCACAGACAGTTACATAGAATTAAAAAATCAATCATCATCACTTTATTTTATTTCGAGCAATAACATATCACACTATCTATCCAATGTTTAATATACATCAGATAACTATCAAAATCTTATCTTTATATATAAAAATGAATCGCTAAATGTGTTGGTAAGCGCATAACTCGAGAACGGCTGAACCGATTTCGATAATTCTTTTTTTATTATATTACTTGAAGTACGAGGATGGTTTTTATGTAGAGAAAACGTAAATATGTACCACGGGCGAAGCCGAGGCGGACCGCTAGTATGTATATAAAAATGAATCGCAAAATGTGTTGGTAAGCGCATAACTCGAGAACCGGTGGACCGATTTCGATAATTCTTTTTTTATTATATTCCTTGAAGTACGAGAATGGTTTTTATGTAGAGAAAACGTAAATATGTACCACGGGCGAAGCCGGGGCGGACTGCTAGTTCACTATAAAAATATTCAATGAATAAATAAACTCATGAATTCATCAATTAGAACACAAAACCTAGCCAACCAAGACAGGCCAAAGCGGTAAAGTTTACAAAAACAAAAGCGTATCACTGTAAACTGTAAATTGTAAACTATAAACAAAGACATTAATGAGTTGTTTATCTCGCAGTTAACTCATTGTGAGATTGTCTCTAACTTTGGAACTCGAAAAACAAACAAAGTGGAATTTAAACAAAGTTCACTGGAGTTATGCGATTGTCTGAGTTACGGATAAATTAATCTTGGTTACCTTGTTTATTTGGATGAAAAAACAGATGAAGAGAATGGAGAATTTATCCATTTCTTGAAATCTGGTGGTTTACAAGTACAGAGAATCTTGCTTACTCTTTTCTGTAGAAATTGCTCTCCAAACCGGTGGTTAATCGTAGTTATGTTACGACTATTTAAAAGTGCATCTTGAAGAAGACTACATAATTAAATAAAGAAATGTTTTAATTAATGAAAGTCAATTTTTTTTGTCTACTACATAAATTTTTAATTAAATTCAAACTGTAAGATTTAAGGATATAAATAAAAGAGCGATATTTTGAACAAGCTAGATGATTTTCACCTTAACCTTAGTCCGTAATGTATAACTTACCAAAATGTAATAAAACAATATGCATCCATAACAAATTTCAAAATAAAAATATAGAATTTTATATCTGGTTAAGTAAATCGACTTCAAGTGCAATGCAATATATTCAAATGCGATACGTTCTTGCTTCAAGCGTTATCAAATATAACTTCTGACCGAGACTGAAGGTAGAATATGCGACTTTTTAAAAAGGGTCTACAAAAGGTGCAAGAAATTGTATTTTAAATTGCGTCAGGTATATGTACGGTCTATCTAATTTTCAAATTAAGATTTAATTGAAGTTTTTAAATGAACATGAATTACGCACTAGTAAAAGCTTTTATTGGTTGAGAAAATTAATTAAAGCTTGTTAGAAATAAAAAAAAGTTTTAGAAGCTTCCGTAGCTTAGATCTCGCGCTACCTACCTAAAAATATAATATTATTTCTTTATTGAGTGCCTGAATAAACATACCTACTGGCTTCTCCCCGCGCTGGGCCTCACGGCGTAGGGGGGCGTCTCCCGGGTGGCGGATGGGGGAGCGGTCGGTAGTACAGCCTAGCTACGCTACCGGCTAAGTCCGATGGACTCGCCGACCAAAGTAGGATGTGGTCCTCCAGCATTTCGGGGGTTGTGCGGAGGGTTAACACCCCTCCTGCGTAAAAAACTATCACGTTACGAAACCGACAAGAAGAGAGAAACGATCTGATCCCAATACCAACGACACACGGCTACGAATAAAGGAAATACGATTTGCTACATGGAATGTTAGGAGTTTGTATAGGCCGGGATCCTTATATCAGGTCACCAGAGAACTGCACCAATATAGAATCGGCATAGCCGCGCTGCAAGAAGTAAGGTGGCCTGGAAATGGAGAATGCCAGTTAGAAAGCGGCCACACACTATTCTATAGTGGCTCTAATTTCGATAGACATACTAATGGAACAGGTTTTCTGGTTGATAAACAATTTCTACCCAGTGTGATACAGTTCAAACCCATATCAGACAGAATATCTATCCTGCGACTGAAAACTAAATTCTATAATATCACCCTCCTAAATGCGTATGCTCCAACTGAACAGGCACATGACGACATAAAAGATGAATTCTACGAGCAACTAGATCAAGTATACGATGATATCCCCGGATACGACGCAAAAATTCTTCTCGGGGACCTGAATGCAAAAATTGGACGAGAAGAGGTATTCATGCCCACCATAGGAAAATATAGCAAACATGACAAGTCTAACGATAATGGTATTAGGCTTGTCAGCTTTGCAGCATCTAAGTCAATGGTAGTCCAAAGCACTAAGTTCCCCCACAAGGATATATACAAAGGAACGTGGAAATCGCCTGATGGTAAAACTGTTAACCAAATAGATCACGTCATAATTGACAACAGGCACAGGAATATTATAGAAGACATAAGAACATTTAGAGGGGCGGACTGTGACAGTGACCATTACCTGGTGGGTATAAAAGTTAGGGCTAAGATAAAAGTCACTAAAGCAAGAACTGTGACACGTGGAGACAATATTAATGTAGAAGAGATAAGAAATGAACAGGTAAATAAAGACTTTCAATTAGAACTAAAAAATAGGTTTGACGGGTTAGTGATATCTGATGACATTGAAGAGGCGTGGAACACCATGAAAGAAATAGTGAAGGAAACAAGCCTAAAGGTACTAGGAAGAAAGAAACGAAATAACAGAAGGAAATAATTATAATACATAAGTAAATATTTGTCCGAATGAACAAAAAAAAAATTCGAAGTGCCGCAAGTAAAACATAGGTAAAACAAAAACCTTAGACTTTATGTATGTGGGTTACTTTTCCTCCATAATTTATGCCAACAATTATTGAAAACTCGAGATTGATCTGTAGGTACAAAGATACCCAGCTGTTCAGACAACGCGTGAACCAAATAATTTAATTAAAATGCGAATTCCTGTAAATTACAAAAATTAAGTACTTCTAATAGAATAAAAAATTCAATTACATACCCAAACAAAGTTGATATATCCCCGCGGCAATAATGATGAACAAAGCCAGGAGCTTAGCGTAAGTGAACCAGTCTTGTACTCGGGTCGCCGCTCGTACTGACCAGCAGTTGACGAACGTTAGGAGTACTGCAATCGTTTTGGGGGTAAGAAACTTAAAACATACATATTGATAAAGAAATACAGTATATTATGAATGTATTATACATATAAAAATTGAATCACTCTATTAAAAAAACTATATTGTAATTTAAGGCTTAGTTATAAAGATTAATATGGGGACAGACAGACAGCGGGAAGCCACTTTGTTTAAATATACCATGTAGTGACTAGTGATTAAGAATGATAGTAACAATATTATCAAATACTTCATCAAAAAATCTTAAGTAACGCTACGTAGGTACACTAGACTCAAAATCTAGCTCAAAATTTTCCGAAACAAAACTACGAATTATACGTATTTGGAAAAACAAGCGTAATTTCCAGTCTATGCATAAACTATTTCTTAACATATGAGTAAGTAAAATTCTTGAGCATTTTAAGCCAGGCCACGGGCCACCGACTTCTAAGTTATGCAAATGTTGTAGTAGGGAAGAAGAACGATTATACATATATGTCGGCGCAACGACGATAAACGACTACCCTCAAACTACTAAATAATTATAACTAGCTAAAGTTTACTTTGATCTTTTTAAATAAGTGGTTGATTCATTAATCAACCACCAATGAAACAATTAAATTAACGAAATAATTAATGTTTGTTAAAACTGATGAAAATTCATTGTAAAAATTCGAGTGGCAACACTCAAACTAATTCTTGTGAGTCATGGTTCGCTTTAAATACGAGCGCCCGACGGCACAGAGCACATTCACTCGCCGGCCGTCGGAGCGTTCGGAGCTCTCTCTATAATTTCCACGTAGATTAAAAAGGCAGTAAAAATACCCACGGGCGTTCTACTTCGAGTATGAGCGCCTGCTCTGATGATGGTGACGTCAGAATTGCTGACGTCACTCTTTTTAAAAATAGCCTTTGGCCCCTTCTTCCGTCATCAGAAGTTGGATAGAATTCAAGCTCTCTCTTTTTAAATTTTAAACGTTTACGTAGTTTTGTAACGGCATACTGGCGTTTGTGTTTTTTCGTGCGTTGTGTAAAGTAAAAGTTTGTTACGTGGATTATTGTAACGGGAGTGTAGTTCATCGAAGGAATTGTGTGTGTTATCTGAGCTGCGCCTCTCTTTGTGATAAGCATAAATCTATGAGAACCTCCGAGAAATCTACGAGAACCTCCGAGAAATCTACGAGAACCTTCGAGAATCTGCCTATATCACAAATGAGTAGGTGTTGATCACATGATACGCGAACGGACTGTCTCTGTCATGTGGAGTGTTCAGTATTCTGAAAGGTCAGTGTGGCCGAGGCAGTGTATTTTTGAAATCCTGAGATGAACTACCGTAGTGTTGTAATACGAGAAAAGGCGTACGAGGACGTACGATTGTCAATATGGCCGTGTTAGACTTAAAATCTACGAGAACCTTCGAGAACCTCCGAGAAATCTACGAGAACCTTCGAGACTCTCCGAGAACCTGTTACAAGACTGTCTGGTGCAGTCTGATACACAAATTCCTATAGCAGATTTCACTTGGTCGGTCCAGCGCATTGGTGACCTGCTTGGCATTGTTACAGACATTTACTACGAGGCTGGTGCAGAGCGCGCACCGCCTGTCAGTATGGCCGTGTCGGCGCAACGACGATAAACGACTACCCTCAAACTACTAAATAATTATAACTAGCTAAAGTTTACTTTGATCTTTTTAAATAAGTGGTTGATTCATTAATCAACCACCAATGAAACAATTAAATTAACGAAATAATTAATGTTTGTTAAAACTGATGAAAATTCATTGTAAAAATTCGAGTGGCAACACTCAAACTAATTCTTGTGAGTCATGGTTCGCTTTAACTACGAGCGCCCGACGGCACAGAGCACATTCACTCGCCGGCCGTCGGAGCGTTCGGAGCTCTCTCTATAATTTCCACGTAGATTAAAAAGGCAGTAAAAATACCCACGGGCGTTCTACTTCGAGTATGAGCCCCTGCCCTGATGATGGTGACGTCAGAATTGCTGACGTCACTCTTTTTAAAAATAGCCTTGGGCCCTTCTTCCGTCATATATATTTTTAGCGTTTATCCCGTACTATTTTCTAGCTGGGCTAGAAAAATCTTGGAAAAATCTAACGAGTCAAAAAAGATTAAAATGAATGAAGCTTGCATACCTACTTAAATTTGTTATAGTTATAGAGGGTAAGTCTTTATATAAAAACTATTATAGGACATAAACTAGGTTATATTATATACAAAAATCAAGGACACCTTACAGGGTGTTATTGTATTAGTATACTAATACAATAAATAGCTTAATAACTTACATATACAGCAAGCAGCGAGCAGCCGCGTGGCCTCTTGTGGCGGGTCACATTCCGGGAATATCGGCTTCAATACGTAGACACTGAATGTCAGCGCTACTATTGCCTGTCAAATTATTAATAATATCTTATAAAATTAATAGAAAACTTGACTAAATAAGGACTAAATAATTTAGGAATACATTTTGAACAATTTTATTTAAATAGTGTTTAAATTATTTACTTTCCTGATGTTTACAAGTCGTCGATGGTATATTAAAAATGTTCGATTCCAGGATTCCAGTATATATTTTACTAAGTATTTTTACTACTAAGACGAACATTATACAATATACATATTATTAAAAGATATATTATTACAAGAAATATTATCTTCAACATTATTTGTATCGATTTGTAGAATGATGTAGCGAGTGTATATTTTTTCGATTCGATTCCCGTTTATGGTAACTAAGTGAATATTCGAAAATATTTAAATACTAGTTACATGTCTTTTTAAAAATAAAGAAATGCTTTCTTTATTTTAAAATTTGCCATCGCAATTTCGCAAAAATTTCAAGTTCTATTTCTCCAGGGCCCATGCAAACTTTCCACCCTGTATAAAATATTGTTTCAAGAAATATTAGCTACTTAAAAATTAAGAGAGAATAATTTTTGGGTAATAAACAAAACATAAAAGCTTAAATTCCCTATTACTTAGTACATAAAATACTTGGGATTAACGATAAACGATTATCGATAACCAATTTTTTTAATGGACTGTTATCGTAACGATAATTACGTTTTTCCTTTGAAGGACAAATTAAAACTAAGCCTTGGCCTTTGGAAGGTTTCTGCCCTACAATGGGACTGATTAGATGCCTATTTCTGTAAGTTCAGACTTCAGAAGGTATTAATTGATTTGGATATCGATTTATTAATGGATTATGAGTTTGAAAATAAATCACCCTTTAGATATAGGTATATATTTTTATCAGGACTATAATCAAAGTAAATGCTTTTAATATTACGATTGGGAAAGTATTGTTAATATTGTAAATGGTTTGTCAATGTTATGTTTCTATAGTGCCCATAAAAATGATTGATTGAAGAAAAGGTGCCAGTTATTAATTCGTTTTTATCGGGCTTCATCGGATCACAAAGAATTACTGTATAACTACGACAATTACATTAAGAAATCCTGTCCCGCGTACTTTGTAATAATATTATAGTAGATATTGATTGACCTATACCAATTTCAAACCTTACCCTAAAATCCCTAACAATTTTTTTTCTTAACCCACATCTATACTAATATTATAAAGCTGAAGAGTTTGTTTGTTTGTTTGTTTGAACGCGCTAATCTCGGGAACTACTGGTCCGATTTGAAAAATTATTTCGGTTTTAGATAGCCCATTTATCGAGGAAGAATCATCACGATAAGACCAACAGGAGCGGAGCAATGTGGGTGAAACCGCGCGGCACAGCTAGTCTTTAATAAAACATAAGCTAGAATCAATCCTTGCCAACAAATTCACATGCAAACATAAGTCGAATTCAATCATTTAAGATCAGATATCTCAACACCAATAAAACGCCTGGAGTCCATTTATATCAATACAAAGGAACCAATTTGCAGTTCAATAAAGCAAATCCAACTTCGTCTCCCGGATTCAATTAGGCTGATATTGAAGGCAGTTCCTGCATTTATTTAGGAGATGAATTCTGTTGGTGACTGTGATGTCAATAAACGTTTAGTATTAAGGATCTTTTATTTCTATACTGGATTTAAGAATATTATGTATATAGCTTACTAGCTTTCCGCCCGCGGCCTCGCCCGCTTTTGGAATGTAGGTAGCTGAAGACCCCGAAATATACAGGGTGTCCCACTATTGGTATACTAAGCGCGAAGGGCCTTGTAGTTTTGCATACACTGATCACGTAAAAAATACTTTTACAACAAAATTACGTCAAAAATTTTTTGCTAAATTTTTCCTGAAAATCCATGTTTTCTTCTCTAGCTTCATGCAACCGGCATATACCGCTTCTCTAATGTGAGCATTTTGTCTATGAAAACATAATCTTAAACGAGAGCTCACGTGCTGGTGGCAAAGTTGTGCGGGTTGCTTGTTATGGGTGTACACATAGAGCTTTAAGAATTCATCTATTTGAAAAAAAAATGCGTCTTATAAATTCCAGAATTTATAAGTATTTTTTACGCACTCAGCGTATGCAAAACTATAACCTCCATTGAGCTTAGTATACCAACAGTGGGACACCCTGTATATATCCCGAAAATCCTACAAGAACGGGAACTATACTAACTAGTTTCTCTTTGAAAACTCGGACGAAGCCGCGGGTGGAAATAGATTTCCGTACTAGAGTACGTAATATAATCTATTAGGTAAATTATTTCATCAAAAGAGTTCTAAGCCCCTAAACATTGAATAAGTCTTTAATCCTGAAAGTAGATAATGGCAAAGGAAAGAGATCCTTTAGATAATAGCTGGATTATCTCCAATATTAATTATTTTAGGTACCTTTAAGAGCATCTACAGACGCTCCGATTTGGTTGGTGCCAACCATCCGACCACGACCAAATCGGAAAGTGTAGAGAGCGGTCGGTCCGACATAATTATTATTAATATTGGTTTGACGTGGTCGGATGCGCCGGCGATACCGACCAAACCAACTTCCTATCCGATCCAACCAAATTGGAACGTCTGGAAGCTTTGTTCCGACCAAATCGGCTCATTCCATAGAGTAATATAGGTAATTGGCTCATTCACATTCGCAACGCCGCCGGTGTAGGACGTCAACATGAACGCCGAGGGAGTTACGGTCACCGAACGTGACATATTAATAAAATTGCTGGAACTATATAAAGACTTTCCTTGTTTGTGGGACTTAAGTAACAAAGATTACGCAAATAGAGATGCCAGAAATCAAGCGTATTTTATTATGTTAGAAGTATTAAAAAAATTGACAGTGCGGCTACATTAAAAACCTTAAAAAATAAGTTGTAAGAGCCGCATATGACTGTAATTTTCTCTATTTCTATAGTAGAATTTAGCCCATTCTCTTCGTACTATGGTCAACTGACAGCTGGAAGGCCAACCGTCGGACAATCTGTAGCAATGTTGGAATTGGTTGCCTTGTCGGTTCCGATATGGTTGGCACCAACCAAATCGGAGCGTCTGTAGATGCAATTAGGTAAATTTAAAAACTAGATTTTCACCCGCGGCTTCACCCGCATTTTCAAAGAACGCATATTGGGATTTCCGAAATAAAAAGCCCATGACTTATTCTGGGTCTTCAGCTACCTACATACCAAATTTCATTGTAATCGATTCTATAGTATTGACGTGAAAGAGTAGCAAACATCCAACCATCCATCCATCCTCACCGCATTAATAATATTAGAATTGGTAAAGAAAAAAATTTAGGTAAAGTTATGCAAATCTTTGAAATAAATCCTATTCTCTAAGCTATAGTTTAGCATCGATAATTGTTACCCATCAGGCATCAAACCATTGACCTATTTACTGTCTGACGTCACACCTACGCTAATCCCTTACGGTCGAACGAATTCTTACTTAGAATATGCACTAACTATTCATGAGCTGTACAATTTAATTATACTGTTATGGCATAATTTTATATGAGAATGGTCATTGTTTCCATTTATACTAATACTAGCTTCCGCCCACGACTTTGTACGTGCATCCCCGTTTTTCCCGTTCCCGCAAGAATTTCGGGAAATCCTTTCTTAGCGGATGCCTACGTCCTAACATCTACCTGCATGCCGAATTTCAGCCCGATACGTCCAGTGGTTTGGGCTGTGCGTTGATAGATCACTATATCAGTCACCTTTGAGTTTTATATATATGTATCCATACTAATATTATAAATGCGAAAGTAACTCTGTCTGTCTGTCTGTCTGTTACTCAATCACGCCTAAACTACTGAACCAATTTGCATGAAATTTGGTATAGAGATATTTTGATACCCGAGAAAGGACATAGGATAGGTTTTATCCCGGAAATCCTACGGGAACGGGTTTTTCTTTGAAAACGCAGGCGAAGCCGCGGGCGGAAAGCTAGTAGATTATAAAGCACGCTAATCTCTCCTGAGAGTACCGATTGAAAAATTATTTCACTGTTAGTCTGTTTATCGAGTAAGGCTGTAGAGATATTTCGTCATGCTAAGACCAATACTTCAATATTCATAAATATATATTTCTTAGATTCTTCATTTGTTTATCTTAATGTCTTCTATCACAGTTGGGTTTAAGGCTGCAGTCTAGCAAAATTGCGTTTTCAACAAGTTATTTGACAATTTTTTCCCGGCTAATGAAATGATAAACTGAATTTTTTTTTCTTGTTTATCAATTAGTGTTATATACGCAATGCGCGTGAATTTTTTTCACATTTATAAAGTTACTTTATGTTACCTTAATCAGGCCTTCAAGATAAGTCTCTTTCCCCCAAAGACATTTCGAGCTAAGTTTGTGCACTCACTACGTTGCAACCGATTACAATTTACACAATCTGATCAGCGCATTATTATCCTTATATAGTCTTTATTAAAAACTGCTGAATACAATTGCCGAAAAACTTATGATTTTCTTAATTAGAACGTTATAAATTCATTAAATTTCCCATTTTTTGCCATACAAAATCTATTGATAAATACTGCTAAAAGTTATTTTTTCCATTAATTTATTCGAGTTAGTTGAAGACCAATGAGTATTAATCCTTTAAAAAATTTTTTTTTTAATTTTGATAATTCTTTAAATATTAAAAAAATATTTAAAATAATTAGGAAAAATCCTAGCGAATTTCTTTAGTCGCGCTCCTTGGGCCGGAGCGTTCTGACGTGTGCTCTACGCTCGATTTTCCTTCATACCGAAGTGAAAGTTGCTCTACTTCATTAAATTTAATATTTTTGTTAATTGATTATTTTTATCTTAGTTTTGTGCAAATATTCGTATTTTTTATCTTCGAACATAAAGTTAATGAAACCAAATAGATTGCAAAGGTGATTGGCAACAATTTCTTATTTTACGGGGTGTCAGTAAAGGGATGTTTATTTCTTTAAAACTAAAGTAAGCTCATAAATTTTCTTATAATATAATTTTTTTGAAGTTCCAAAAATGTTTATTTTTCGTTTGAGAAATACGAAATATAATATAAACTTGTATTGAGAACTTGAACTTCCCAAGTTCATCCGGGGAAATCCCCATACGGGGAAAATGATTTGTTTACTCCAAAATTGATAAAACACCTCGGTTTTAATTTTTTTCTTCTAGTCAACGTAGTAGTTTTTCAACGTAGCGGCATGTTGTTTGATTATTAATTTTGTAACTTAAATACAGGATGTTGGTTTTATATTCTGATCTTACAGACGCGCTGACAAATTTAGTCCGCCATTTCTAGTTTAGTCTACCAACTCTAAGTACCAATATTAAAACGAATGGATTATCATCACATCATCAAAACTCAGATGTAATGGAAGATCACAATAACATAGAAAATTCAGTGGGTGTTGAGAACTAAACAAACAGAAGTAACAGAGACGCGAAGAATAAAAAAAGAGGACGAAAACGATAATTCGTTGATGCTTTCCCTTTTCGACGTATTGTTAGGGTACATCACCAATCTGCAAAAAACAAAACTGATGATTCCCAATTGCTGATTAAAAATGAAAAACAAATAATCAACAACAGTGGTGAAAATTTGCTGATCACAATGAAACATCCTTCAGTGGTAGCAGATTTACTCATTTAAAATGTATCGGTGAACAGCGTAAAGGAGAGGAGGACAGGAAAACATTATGAATGTGGATGGTGGATTGTATACAGGGTGTAATCGATAAGTATGTGCAGGCGATTATGACGTTATTATTGCAGGTATCAAAAAACTTAAAACTGATATCGAAATTACTTTACCTAATGAGCAAAATGACAATAATAACTTTTTAAAAGTATAACGAGAAATATCTAAAAAATTTACTTTTTACACTCCCATATCAAAAAGGGAAAATGGGACTAGTAGAAGTTAAATGTCTAATTCCGGCAAAAGACATGAACGCGGAAGATGCGGTTAAAAAAAATTTAATATTTGAAATACAATGCAAAAAATAACACTTTTGTCATAGATAAGAATCATGACTATTTTTTCCAAATTCAGGGACAACTAAACGTTGCAGAAGCAGAAGTCTGCTTATTTGCTGTTTGGACTGGAGTGAATCATTCGTTAAAAATAGAATATATAAAAAAGTATGTAACGTTTAGGCAAAATAAAATGATGGACCATTATCAAGATTTTACATAAATTGCCTACTGTCAGAATTGATTGATTCGAGACTTCAGCATTCGATGCCCATCAAGGACCCATCCTATATCATTCAAGCGATTGAAAAAAAAGAGATAAATCCAGTGCAACCGATAAAGCATCAGAATGCTAGCAAAAGATTTATTAGGTTTATAAATATAAATCTATATATTATACAATCTTATATATAAAAATGAATCGCAAAATGTGTTGGTAAGCGCATAACTCGAGAACGGCTGAACCGATTTCGATCATTCTTTTTTTATTATATTCCTTGAAGTACGAGGATGGTTTTTATGTAGAGAAAACGTAAATATTATGTACCACGGGCGAAGCCGGGGCGGACCGCTAGTATATAATAAATCTGTAGAAGACGCGAAGACTGACATCCGCGCGGACGAAGTCGCGGGCGGAAGCTAGTCAGAAATAAATATCTTTTGTTTTCATTTGCGTATTTTTCTATTTTATAATTTTTTAACACAAACATTACATTTTTTTTATTATATACAAAATTTGTTTATCCGTTTTATTAGTTAAACTGAACAACTTTCACTAAGAAACTTAGGTCGAAAAAAATGTATAGAGTTATGCATTTTGTATGGAAAGCTTATTTTTTTTTATATTTCGTCCAAATTTCTTTGTAAAAGTTGATCAGTTATATAAACATGAAGTTGAAGATATCAATAGAAAGTATTCGCAAATTTTGTGTACTGATAAAAATAATCATCCGGTGTAATTTTCACGAAAATTGTTTCAAATTGTCATTTTTGGTACTTATTACGAATATTAAATTATACAAATGATTTAATTTTTAAAAATTAAGTGGAGCAACTTTCCCTTAGTACATTTGTATTATTTACATATAGGATGACAGGATGCATTTGTTTGCACTACTAGACCAAGCCCTTAAGAGGTTATTTGAAACAATGAGCAAGAACTCCGAGCCTATTCTGACATTTTCTAAAGTGGAATGCTAAAACTTTTGTTTGTTTTAAATTTAAAATTATTGCTGTTATAGGTAGGTAATCAATTTGTTGAGTGAATAGGCTATATAACATCACGCTAAGAAGTAAGGCATCAATTATGAAAAACGTTGCAAAAAATCATCATTTAAAAAAAGTCATAATATTTTGAATAAAGTTTTTAGGTTGGTATTGAAGTAATATTTATTTCAATAAATCAAACTATTGTAAACTCAATACACACCTGTGAACACGGTCGCACGATCATACACTCAATCCAAAGCCGGATGAAAGCTGCGAATGGACCAAACGTCTCCATGATGTATGCGTAGTCAGCGCCGCTGAGACGAATCATGGTACCGAGCTCAGCGTAGCAGTAGGCGCCTACCTGTAGGTAGAGGTTTTAGTATATTTTATTATTTAAAAAGAAAAATAATACCTAACAAACAATAACCTACCAGTCCTACCACATAGAATTATTGGATTAAATTACAATTGAAACAGTTAAAGATTGATGCTTTAATCGCATAGTATCTTCGCAGGTCGCATAGAACTTTTCTGGTCAAATTCTGTATTTATACAATAAATAATATTATTTTAAAAGAGATAAGTAAATTTTCCCATCCAAAATGTACCCAAGACAAGATTTACCGTATATACTCGTATAGACTAAGTATCTACTACATTATGAAAAGATAATAGAGTAGTTACTTACTCCTGTTCATATACCTATTTTTGCATTTATTTAGACGCGAATAGCATTTCCTCTCAATCGAAGTACTTTGATTGTGTTATGTGTGGGCATCTGGTAGTGTTATCAGTAAAATGTACACAAATATCTATCACTGACCATTTCTATGTGAAACATAATTAATTAATCGTGTATAATAAGTGTGTTTGAATTATAAATATGGGTAGGATATGGGATTGATAAACCTAATAGTGAAATTCAGTTTAGTAAATTGACAATATATATTTGTTGTTTTAGTATGTTATATAGATATTTATGTATTCAAGTAATGGACATTAAATTGTAACGGATATGATGTATCTAGAACGATTTAAGAGCATTATTTAGAGAATAAAGTTGACGCATCTGCTAGACATAAAATAACATAATATATACGCAACTATAGGTTTCCCCTCCGCAGCTTCGCCCGCGCAGTCAAAGAAAAACCCGCATAGTTCCCGTTCCCATGGGATTTCCGGGATAAAACCTATCCTATTTCCCGGGATAAAAAGCCTATGTCCTTTCTCGGGTATCAAAATATCTCTATACCAAATTTCATGCAAATTGGTTCAGTAGTTAAGGCGTGATTGAGTAACAGACAGACAGACAGAGTTACTTTCGCATTTATAATATTAGTATGGATAGAGAAGACAGATGCCTTTTAATCTGATTTCCCTACAGTACTTGTTAAATGAGTATTACAATTAAGTTCCAACTAGAATTTATAAGCCCTTGTCAAGACGCCCTTGAGAGCAATTTAAATGTTTTGAAAGATGAAACAAGAAAATAATATAATTAAAATGTATTTTGTTAAGAAACTTTGCATTTAAGGGGTTTCGACAGGGAAGTTGCTTGCTTTTCAAATTTAACTTTAAATTTAACCAAATGAAATAAAAGAAGAGAAACAAAACATTTTAAACTGTATTTTTTGAAATTACACGACCTGAAATTGTGAAATTAATTTTTTATGAGGAACATTGTGAAAGCAATACAGAATTTGTAAATATTATGTAAGTAATTTAAAAGAAGGGGAATATCTCCATAATATTATATTTAGAATTGTTCTAATTTAACTATAGAGAATGGTTAAAATGAGGAATCTTACGTAAGTAGTGATCCTACTAACATGAGCCAAAGTTCGAAGGTATTAATTACTATTCACATCTAAGATAAAGTAGGTAAGTGTAATATGAGAAGATGGGTGATCTGGTTATCTTCTTAGATTTTTTATAATACCAACAAACTCTCGTAGAATAATAATAATTGATCAACGCTTCAAGACCACACAAATTGGCAGAATAATAATTAACCCGTCTCTAGTCTCTTAATAAGGAAAATATTCGAGAGAGGCGTGTCGGCAATAGACAAAATTCCTTGAACCAGACCTAATATAATTAATTCATCGTTTCTTAACAATTCGCTGATCAAAACTAGGTCATTATCAGTCTCTTAGAAAGTTATTTGCAAACATTTCATTGACAAACGTGATTTTAGAATAAATCTCGAGTAATTTTTAACACGATTTTATTAGCTTCACCTGTATGTTTGTATCATTACATACATGACATGTTTGTATGTAACTGACTCCTATTACCTATAGACTACATTTTGACCCACTTAAAACGGGTAGATTTACTTAAAATTTTGTACACTTATCAAGGATCGGTGTCAATACAGTAACTGTTAATAGTTAAAAAAAAAAAAAATATATCTTTATTTCACAACCACAATTACAAAATATACAAAAACGATGGTCCCGTACTAGACTATAGTCTGTATTACGGGTACCGATGTCCTTCCATGTTACAGTTGAGAAATATATTGACGTAATTTAAACAGAGAATAAAGTAAAAAAAAATATATATATATATATATAATGTAAAAGTTGTGTCTGTGGGTGTGTTTGTAAATACTGTTAATGTAAGTTAATACCGTAAGCTTCCTTTTTTATGTTACTTACAAGAGCAGTTGTTATAAAATTAGGTAATAGGACTACTAATAGTAGCTCAATTAGTTAGGTACAGTACCTTCATCTCGATTATTGGTTCAATCAAAATTATATCTAACAGGAAAAGCTTATCTATATTTTTACCCGACTACGGCAAAGCAAAAGGAGGGTTATGATTTTGACAGGCTATGTATGTATGTATGTATGTATGTATATATGTATGTATGTATGTATGTATGTATGTATGTATGTTCATCTGTTCCCTCGTAACTTCTAAACTACTTATCAGAATTCGACAAATGACATATCATTAGAAGCGTCTTAATTGTCCGCTGGTTATAGGCTATATGGGGTTTCACAAAATCTAATGTGGCGCCCTCTAGCGGACAAAACATACAGAGTAAAAAAATAAAGTTAAGATAAATATGCCGTGTTTGGTATCATTTGAAAGCTTTTTACTTGCACATTTTGAATATATATATATTACTAGCATTTGCTTGTGACTTTACCTGTATTCATGGGCTGATTGCATATAATTCACATCTTTTCGTTCATAGCTTCTTTATTAGTTCATCAATTTAACTTTTGTTTTATACTTTTTCAGCGTCGTTTTTTGTCGTAGTTGGGTTTTAGTTGTTTTACTTTTTATCTTGTTGTTATCTATGCCATTATTATCAGTTCAAATCTGCGTATATATGATTTTTCGCCTCTTAATAGCCTTAATGCTTCCATGTTTAATGCTATTAAAATTACCATAGATTACACTACTACTACTTCTAATTAGCTAGCACTGTTGAGAACAATGGCAGAATGTGTCGCTTCGTTAAACAATAGGTGGTCTTCATACTTATACAATACTTGTATATTACATAGTAGACTATTCTAATACCATGGCTAATGTATGTACATAGTACATGGTAAACCTATAAGAATACCAAGCGTAGGGAATCAGATAAAACGTAAAGGAAGGGGCACCAACGTGGAGTAGGTAGTTATGAGCAAGTGCAAATGTCCGATCTTTCTGGAGACCTTATCTTGACCAAGAGATAAATGAGTTACATAATACATCACAGCTAAACAACGATGTCAGTACTTTTGCAATATAAAGGGGTGATGAAGCAACTACTGATGTTTAAGAGTATCTAAGAGTAGCTTATTGCAGACGTTTAAGAATATACTGCTATTAATTACAACCCTCTGAAATACCACAGGATAATTTGATACTTAGAAAGACCACTTGGCCCAAGGTCATTCTGTGGTCACATATCACAATATGAACCTTGATCTTATAATAAATATCGTTTACATAATCACGTGTTACGTACGCAAGGAAATGTAGAAGAGAATGGTAAAATTCGTCTTATTAATTAGCATAATGAATACAAATATGTCATAAATGTAACAGGTATATGAGAATCGATCTTAGAATTCTTATAAAGAATGCAAAATACAATAAAATGTTTAATTACAGTAAAAGGAAAAACATAATTTCATCGGTAAATGGCGTTTGAAGAAGATTATGACTGATGAAAAACTCTATTACCATTTTTGTTATATCTGTACTATTGCATACATATTTTTGCATAATTCTGCATATCACGTGAGCTTTATCGACTACCCGGCATCATTTAAATCTGTTAAAAATCTTTATATTTTGCTCATATATATTTCGGAAGGGTGAATTCAAAGCTGAGGCTATAACCATGCCCTTATCTTCATCAAACTATAAGTAACTGATTGTTACAAATTACCATGTTTGTCAGAGATTCTCTCTCGGAAATTTTTGTTGATAAGAATATGATCATCCAAAATCGAATCACAATCATACTTACCATACTAAAAACTCCAGATATGATCCACACTAGTAAACTAGCATTCACAGATCCCGTGTATCTCAAGACACCAGATGGTGACACAAAGATACCACTCCCAATGATCGAACCAACGATCACTGTGATGCCATTTAGCAAGGACATCTTCGCTTCCAACGCACCGCCCTTGTCATCTTGCTCATTGTCAGATTTAAGAGCATCTGTATCGCACTCTTCCTCACCGGATTTCGCTTTGGGTGACCTGTGGACAATAATATTTATCAATTAAACAATAAACATAACAACAAAATCAGCATCTTTAGGAACACGATCCAGAGTACAAGTTTACGTACAATAGCTGTGCCTTGCAGCTTATTGTGCAGATCATGTTTAACTCATACCACCACTGTATAACCACTTTTCATGCCAATAAATTCGTTTCATTTAATTTCAGAAGTTTACGGTCACATAACCGTACAGAAATAAGGTTAATCTATCCATCCTATAGAAGCTTTTAAAGTAATTTCCTATCATCATTATCGTATCATTCTTATCATGTTATATTTTTTCATAATTTGTTCGTCCGCGATGGTTTCCTTCGCTGATAGATATAAAATAAAGGTAGATAGAATAAATTATAGATGTAGCAATCTGCGAAAGTTATATTCTTTATTATATATAATAAACCCAATTAAAATAAAAGAAAGCTTCAAGCTGGGGTATTCACTGGCATCGATTATCGTAGCAATATGCTACGCACGTCGCACGTTCTACGTAAGAATGAGCACAACATTTTTATTTCTTAAAATGTATACTATGTAATTATTGCTCTACAGAACAATAAGGTAATAATTAATGAGGTTTGTTTAGATAATTTATAGAATAGAATTTAAAATTCTTTGAGCTAATGTACGATTAGATAATAGATTAATAATAAAGATTCATCTAAACATACTTTCTACATTATTTAATTTAGTTAACAATTGTAAATAAATATTAAATTAAAATCGTATAGTTAGACACACAGTAAAATTCCATCAAGAAATAATTTCCTATTAGCAATTGAATGACCATCTGCGAATGCCATAAGGAACATATTCCCAGGCTTTTATTTAGTTCACTCAAAGGAATGCATTCAAAGGGGCTATTGTAAGCGAATGGGGTCACACAAGGACGTACACTTGGTCTCCTTTTATATGTTATAGCTGTTGTTAGGGCCAGAATTGGTGAAATAAAGTAGGATTGTATTTGCTCATGATATTTTATTATATAAATACTGGCTTCGGTATAAAGCTTTATTTAAGGTATGTCATGCTGAAAGCATTATACCAACTTTGTAGAATGTATGGCAGTATGAAGTGTAAAAAGGAAGTCATTGCATATTTGCATTGTAGTAATCAAATATATACAACAGCTGTATAAACTAAGTTGTTATGTATTTAAATTGTCCTATAAGGTGTACAATAAAGAATTTTCATTCATTCATAAACTTTACAAAATAGGTCTGTAAGATATAATACAAATATAAGACAGGAATTAAATTATTAAAAATGCTGTTCGTAACTAGTTGAAATTAAAGTGTCTTATTCTTATAACTCGCTCTTGCGGTCCGGTGAGTTTATCACGCAGAAAAATTCATACAAACACATTGTAAATTGTAATGAGTAAAAAAACGATAAATATATCATAGCGAGAACTGGAAGCAAAACTTTAATACACGAGTAAGAGAAGACGAATCATTATTCCTATACAGATACAATATCAATTTAGCATACAATGTATTTATAAACTTAAGTCTAGTCTCTAATTAAAGGGGAACAGATTTCACCGCAGCGTTTGATAGCGTCACCAATTGACGATCCTCACTTATCGGAGTCAGAGGTTGACTGATAAGTCCTTGCTCGGTTCCGGAACAATGGAAGTTCGCTGCACTTTATCACGGCATTGCATTGCGAATCTCTTTTTGATTTGGTTTACTTGATATTGGATACAGACTTTCTACAGATATCAATATTCAATAATTATATAAATCGGACGTTCTTCTTTTTTTGTTTAAACGCGCTAATCTTAGGAACTACTGCTCCGATTTGTAAATTTATTTCAGTGCTAGATAGCTCATTTATCGAAGAAGGCTTTATATCATCACGATACGGCTAATAGGAGCCGGGGAATGTGGATAAAACCCCGGGGTACAGCATGTATATAAGTATACCTACATAACAGGAAAATATGACGTACTCATTGAAAGTTACATCATGCAATTGATCCATTGAACCATAAATTGTGTAGCTTACTAGTCATTTCGATAATATAGTTTCAAATTTCATGATACACAGGTTTAAACAACTTACAGATGACTTCTAAAAGGGCTATACTTATGCTAATAGGGAAAGCGTAAAAAGTTTTTGCAATATAAAAACTTGATTTCCACCCTCTGCTCCATATGCATTCCCTCTAGAGATATGGCACGACTTCTCCCTATACGAATTTCAACCCTCTTTTTAAACCCTTTCAAAATTTGTTTTTGCACTAAAAAGCAATCTTTGGCTTTGTTCTAGGGTCTATTTTTAATTTTACACTTCAATAATACAGAAGTTAAGTATGGCGAAAAAGTGGAACATATTTATTGAGTTAAAGAATTAGGTTTCCTGAAACTGAACGAAAATGTAGTTACTACGACGTCGGAATAAAAAGCTTTCTAGTACTTTAAGAATAATGAAGATTAACCTTATGAAACACAAAGTTCATTTTCTAAATGGACCTTTTATAAAAGTAAATTTTAAACAAAATAATTATCGTAATTGTATTTCGTATAAACACATTTTTCTGGTAAAGTTTATGTAGAGAGCAGTTTCCGTTGCCATAATAAGTTTTATGCAAGTTTTTTATGATACCCTTGTCAATACAGATACCTAATTGTTTATAAAAAACGTATGTATTCAGAGTAAATATTATTCCAAAGACTAGTGATAACAATGATATACAAACAGATAATGCTCAATGTTTGACCTCATGTGGTCATTTTGGTAAAACATATAAGCTGTGATTGTGGCGCCAAGTAAATTATTTTTTATTGTCAAATTACTGATAATATGAGGTTTTCCTGAACGACTTGGCAACAGCCAATTTTTTGCCCTAAAATAATATTTCTTGACGAATTTATTTATTTTATAAAAATTGTAAAATCGGATAAATCTATCTTCTATAATATAAAAATGAATCCCAAAATGTGTTGGTAAGCGCATAACTTGAGAACGGCTGAACCGATTTCGATAATTCTTTTTTTATTACATTCCTTGAAGTACGAGGATGGTTCTTATGTAGAGAAAACGTAAATATGTACCACGGGCGAAGCCGGGGCGGACCGCTAGTATATATATAACAATGAAACCCGTTTTCCTTGGTCACGGCATCACGCGCGAACGGGTGGACCGTTTTCGATAATTCTTTTTTTATTATATTCCTTGAAGTACGAGGATGGTTCTTATGTAGAGAAAACGTAAATAGGAACTACGGGCGAAGCCGGGGCGGACCGCTAGTTGTTTATAAAATCGTAAGTATGTTTTGAGTTAAGCTGTCAGCAACTCATTCATAGATTATTTTTTATATTATGTAGTCCTTAAAGAAGAATTTAGACACTCTGTTTCATAAGTAAGTTCATCTCCTAAACAATTATTTCATAATTTTTATACTAAATCATTGAAAAAATATGTACTTATGTATTAAAAAAAATATTTAAGCTCACAACTCATTCATAAAATCCGTTATTATGTAAAGATATTTATTTATTGTACGATAGTTTATTGTCTACAAGATAATTGTTGTGACCTTGTCTCGATCGATCTGACGAAACTGGGCCATTTCAAACTATACTTTTGCGTCACTGATTTAGGTGTTTTACATAGTGTCTAAGTATATATTTTTGATCTAATCCTAATAAGTCTGGATTAGGGTCTAAATCTTATTTGTTTTTGGCGGCAAATAGTTTAAAAATGATTGATGAGCTATGTAATAATTTACTATTTAGTAATTTCATAATTTGATTAAGTCTGCTCGAACATTGGCTCTGTTATTGAAATTGGACTATGTAATAGAAAGTGCTTATCGTCTTGAAAATTAGTAGTTACATTTCTTCTCGCGTTTACTGTAGAAAATATAATACTTTTTGACGATAAGTCTGAAATTATATTAACTACATGGAAGAAAAAGACACAAAAAAAACAATCAGCATATTTGAAATAGAATTGTTGCTAAAAAGTTTTTTTTAATGTACAAATAGCGAAGAGTGACAGCAGCCCTACTGCTTTATGCGATCTCTTTCAGCTTCACAATAAATTGTTGCAAAAATTGCATCGAATAAAAAGCTAGACGTCTTCTAGTTTCTAGACTATAAGTACAATAAAACGAACCAAAAATCGATTCAATTCTTTACAAATAGTGTTATTTGTGTCTGTATAGGTATATTAACTTATATTTACATGAATTTACGAAAAGGTCCTTCGAGTTTCAGAAACGCCTTCTTTGTCGCGACGATATTAAATTACCGACTCTTTTCTCTGATGATAAGTAATTGCGCGACTGTGACCTATTTTATTAGTTACATCCTTTTAGCTTTCATGAGTTTATGGTTCGAAGACTAAATTAAATTATCGGTTTTCTTAGAGCCGACAAACGAGAATTTGGCGCACAAAAGCTGTCATATTTCGTTAAATGAAGACAGTGTTAAATCTTTCAATCACACTTTCAATTTTATAAGTAAGTATTAGCAATCGATGACCAATACGAACCTTTGAAACATAAACCTATCCACCCGTTTACACTACAACGCATGCCTAACTACTACTCACAGATACTACTCGTGAACATCAGACATACTGTGTTCAAAAATATAGCACCTTTCTGTCGCAGACAGGTTAATAAGGAAGATAGTAGAAGGGGTGAAAAGAGGCTTCAAATATGTTTCTCTTACATAAGCCACAGGGGTGTCAACAAAAATCCCTTTTTAACACGCTTTTTTTGTTATATGTATTTGTCCTTTCAATTTGATGTCATATTGTTCTTGGATATTTCTCCGCTTACTTACTTTTGGAATTTATAACTTTACGAAAATCTCTTCCATGCAGAGCCGGGGCGAATGATTAGTTAAAATAATCATTCATTTAAAAACGTCACAATTAAAATACCACATTTTATATCCTCCCGAGACATTACAATGTTGTACAATATAATGCTGATGTCAGCTTCGTTTGAACTATTTCACATGATGCAATATTTTAGCGGTACTACATAAGCCTCAGAGTATTTCTTTTTATAGGTCATACCATTTGATTCAGCAATGCTGATATTTCAATGGCGAATGTTTTGTTGTTTTCTTTTGTGCTAAAAATATTTTGCGAAATTGTTAAGAAAAATTTATGAAACTTAATTAATTTTTAATTTTTAATGTAAGACGTGAATAAAGAAAAGCGATCGTATTGCAATGATTAATTTAAAAAAAAATGTTAATTAGATAATGTCACGTGCGTTTACATATTTTATTTCAAGTACGCGCGCGGCGTAGTCTGATAAATTATAAAATTCTCGTGTTCCACTTTAAGTTGACTTATTCCTCGGTAACGAGCTGTATGAAATTTAATATTTATATATGTATTAGATAGATCTGAAAGTTCTAAACTTTTTTATACACCTTGCCGTAGCTAGGTATCCAGGCTTCAAATTCATACGTACTTGGGAGATTGGTTGAAAAATATTACTACTTATTCCAAAATCATTTTGTAAGAAGCCCAAATGAATGAGAATTCCTCAATTTAAGCTTTTAACTTATACTTAAATTATAAAACAATTCCATGAATTCAAAATTTAAACACTTCGTAAAAGTGAATATAAAGTTCGCAGAACTACAAAAAGTACCCACTTATAATTAAATATGACAATCCCAGACTTGCCAAAATTAGCGGTTCCGTTAGTTTTTTTACAACCTGATGTAATTGTGGACAATTTTTATCATTCCTGGCCAATTAGGAAGGTACAGGAGGTCATTACACTCGAGTTGCTTGTGATGCAATCTTATTGTCTTCCTGCGTAAGGTACTGGCACAGTGTACTGGTTCAAGCCTTCGCGGAAACGCGTGCCATCATATTAATAATTATGGTTTAATAAATCCGGTCAAGTGCGGTTTGGACTCGCTACAATTAGGATTCCGTATACGTTTTTAAGGTTTATATACGTAGGTTATAGAAAAGGCTACTTAGGTTGAAGAAAAATAAATCTGCGTCCTAGAATCACTTCGATAATCGCCTGAAAAACTGAAGTCGCTGAGTTCAGTCGATGTCATTTTCTGATCCTGCTAGTGTCATCTTCACTTCTTTACAAATTATTATTATAAAGCTTTACTATATTGATTACTACATTGGTGTTTGTTTGTTTATTTGTCTTCCTTAATCCTTTCACGTCACATTAGAGCGGTTTATTGTATGATTTTTTTTGTCCAGAGGTAGAAAACTAGACAGATGCTTTTACCGGAGTGACATCTCATTTCCACGGGAATTTCCTTTGACTAAGCGGGCGGAAAGCTTGTAGGTATGTAATATGTATATCTATACTCGTAATATGTATTGCGTTGTTGTTATAAAAATCTATACTAATACTAGCGGTCCGCCCCGGCTTCGCCCGTGGTACATGTTTACGTTTTCTCTACATAAGTACCATCCTCGTACATCAAGGAATATAATAAAAAAAGAATTATCGAAATCGGTTCAGCCATTCTCGAGTTATGCGCTTACCAACACATTTTGCGATTCATTTTTATATAAAAGATTTTATATATAAGATTAATATTATAAAGCTGAAGAGTTTGTTTGTTTGTTTGGACGCGCTAATCTCGGGAACTACTGGTCCGATTTGAAAAATTCTTTCGGTGTTAGATAACTCATTTATCGAGGAAGGCCATAGGCTATATCATCACGCTATGACCAACAGGAGTGGAGCCACGGGGGTGAAACCGCGCGGAGCAGCTAGTAAGGAATAAAAAGAATCGTAAATACATTCTATTCATCGCATATTATTATATAGCCCAGTGAAATTAGGTAAAAAAAGGGGTCAACCTCGGAATGAAAGATAATAAGCTGGAAATTGGTCAAAACCTTTGTTTTGTTACCCTAAATATTGTCTCAAAAGTCACAAAT